>JAZGTI010004019.1:0-29380 GCA_036877585.1 Botia kubotai
GTTATTTTGAAAGTTCTAGGAATGTTCAAAACCATTGCTTGGTTGTAAGAACATTACTCAAACTTATTTAATTCTGTAACATTCCACTAACTACTTAAGAATAACCTCTTTGATATGGTACAAAGCATTAAAATAGTTTTACTACCATTACTGTATTACTTTTGTGATAACTTTGAGAGAACTTGACAGAATGTTAGCCAATATTTTCCCTGTTAACTGGGTAGCATGGTCCTCACACTCAGCCCAAAACACACATAATATCATTTATTGGAGCTGTATTCGTTTCCATATTTTTAGATAAAACTGAGCCTTTGGTTGTTCACAGGGGGGACAGTCAGACAGTGGGATAGGTCTGTCTTCTGATGACCTGAAGCATCTGGAGTCACTGGCCCTGCCGCTGAGCTTCATGACTCGAGCGTGAGTAAAACATATCGAGTCCAGTTTAAACCTTTTGCCTGACAGAATCCAGAACCAAAGGAATGGGTAGAGCTGCCGGCTTTTGCCCTGGAGACCCTCCCACTGGCCTGGAATGTAGATGCCACAATTGTCATACAGTACTCCGCCCCAACTCCACACGACTCCAGTCACCCAGTCACAGCCCCTTTCTCTCTGAGACATGCCTGCACGAGAACCTGTTAGACAATGGCACAGTGGAGAGAAATTGCTTAAGGTGACAATCCCAACAGCCAGACAACAAAAGCAGGGGTGGGCATGTGGCTTGTTGAAGTCGGCTGGTAGGTCTGGTGACTAACATCTTTGTTTGAGCCACCTGGGTTGTGAGGACCCTTTGACTCTGTCACTTAGACATTGTGAGGCAACAGATATGGCACATGGCCATTACATGCGGTAAATAGGCAATAAATGACCCTTTTATCTTATTTGGGAAAGTCATATCTTTTCATCTTTAAATTTAAAACTGTATTAGTCAGAGCACTTAGAGTTCAGATGTTAAGTGTTTAAAGTTGAATAGTTAGTGTTAGTCACCAATATCCAAATATGTACTTAAGAATGAGCTTAATAATTGATATATCAAATTCAAATTAAATGAATAATGAAAAAATATGGACGCTGTTTATGACACTGATGGTTTTTGTCTGATACTGGCCTCATAATTTATTAGCCACAGACTTAAGTGTGCTAGGCTTTAAGGCAGCATTACTTGATCATTAAAAGGCTCCAGGGCAAATGGTGCTGAAAAGTAAAGCTAATATGGCCTTTTAAGTTATTCATGGCAGGTCATTGGGCTGGATTAGCCTTGATTTTAACCCTTTGAGCTCTGTGAGGCGGTTCATGGTCTTCCAATGCAGTCAAAACCAGGGTTCATTTACAAAGGTTATCTTCTAAAATGCATTAAAAGGACCATTTGATAACACAACTATGTACCACCACTTGTAACTAGATAAAAATTGATAATCTCTTACTGATTGGAACTCTGTGAAACAAGTTCATGTTTAAACATGAAGTAGTTTAGAGTTTAAATGAGGGCATCTGGGTTGTGGTTAAACCACAAAATCTTGTCAGGTTAGTAATGATGTTTTACAATTCTACAGAAGAACCCTGTTAATAATACTAGGATATTGTTCAAAAATGTGTTTAGTCAAATGTGGTTTGATTACCCATAATTCCCCTCCCCCAATATTGTAGACGGTGGTATATTCAACCACACCACAAATAACAGTAGCAGGGGAGGAGAAAATGACAGAGTTTGCCTCCTGTCTCTTTTATGATTGATGAGTCATATTTCATTATCAATGAAGATAGAATCAACAGGCTTTCTCTTTACACACAATCTGTGTCTCATCTGTCAGCGCTCCCCCATCATTTCATTAACAGTGCCTCTATCATCACAGCTCTGTATGATAAAAACTGGGCATAGCCTTCAGCTGGTTGGCAAAGGCTTACACAGGTTACCATGGTCACAGCCATGGGAAAACAGCACCTCTCTGAGCTCGTAGAGAACGATGTATATATTGTAAAGAGGCAGCCCCTCCCAAGTACCCATTCAGTCACTGTGACCTTTGACCTTCGACAGCTTTACTGGTCTGTCCGCGCGTCTGTGTAATGTCTCTTCTGCTTTGTGCTACTGAATTCCACCTGGCACTCCCACATTTTGTATGCACATACGCTTGGCACTGACAGCCATGCTTCACGCTGCGCTACCCAAAACCCTAACATGTGCAGACTAATGCATGACTGTCTGTGTTGTGTAGATATTTACTGCAAATGATCACCCCTAGAGCCCCTGTAGACTGACTCATGACATTGGAAACTCAAGGGTTCCCACCAGGGTGATTTAGTGACCCCCTGGTAAAGAGATTCATGGAAACCCATGGCAACACAATCCCTTCACTGGAAGGGAGCACGAGTGGCGATATATAACGATGACACTGTTGTACATACATTGTGCAAACAAGAACAAAAAAAGAAATGCCATTGCATACATTAAAATACTGTGAAAAATGTAATATACTGCAATACTGTACTGTACTGTAAAACTATACAGTACTCTACTGTATAACTATACTGTAATATACTATACTGTAGGAACTAAGGAATGTATACTGTAAATATTCTGTAATACCTACGGAATGTAATACTTTTAAACAAGCAATGACCAGCATTGCTGATCAGCAGTATGTTCCTTTATCTATGGAATGTTCAGGATATAGGTGACCCTTATTTCTCCGCCCACAGAATGAAGACCAAAAGTAAGGAACTGGTTATATTGGAGGGGCAGATGGAGAAATTTCCACCACTCGTTCCAGCACTAGATTTGAGTCTGGAGGAATCTTCTCTTGACCAGGAGCTGGAATGTCATAGCCCACCTCCAGACTATAACTATGTGGTCCGCTACTCCACACCTCCTGTCTGAGCGGGGCTGCGCTGATAAGCTACCAGAAGTCTCACCCAGGGCCGGAGCATCTTTGTGGTTGAACCCATTCTGTCTCTGCACATTAGAAAAATCAGATTGTTTCTCACTTATTTCTATTTCTGTTTATTCTTTCTGTTTTAACTGAGCATAACAGAAGAAAATATGGGTTGGTCTATTCACATAAAGCAAGTTTTTAAAAATCTGAACTTTTCTTTGCTCAGTGTCAGGTAGTGTATGACTACCGGCCTACCACTCATTGTGACTTCGAGTCACAGATACAGTAATTGAGCACCTCAGGTATTCCGGCTCTCTACTGTGAACACAATAAGCAGAACTTTTTACAGTAATGGTGCTGTTTTTAGTGAAATTGCATATTCTTCATACAGATTAATGGCAGGTCATTGAATCGTTTGTTTATAAAAGGAAAGCTTGTTTTATTTCTAGACAAATATTTTATTGAATTGAAAACTGGAATCATTGTTACGTGATATTATTTTTACTAAAATTATTCCAATTATTTTCGAGCTCCCTAGAGCTGAATCCTTGCATTAGAAAAATATTTTCCTTTTAAACAGTACACTCACATACTCACGTACACTCACAGCAGCTGACAGACAAACTGTCAAGCAGCAGACCACAGATCATGAATAATTAAATGTGTGGTTGCTGGATATGTTGATCATAAACATTGTCTCATTGTGTCCGTATTCTGGGATGTCTGTCTGAGGGCCGCTTTCCTGAGTCTCACCCAGTGAGAAAACTTTTGAAAGATTTGTTTCACTTAAATTAGCCAAGCTTCATGTCTATGACTGGTTTTATTGTGCAGGACAGAAGAGCTGATGGGTTCCTATCATCCAGTCTATCACTGTGAACGTGGCTCGGAAAGCCTCGGCAAGTAAATAATGAATGCACATTTAATAAGGAGAATGCCGTGTCAGTTATTGACCACAATAAAAGGCCTCGCTCTGTTCATCTGTTCTCTGCATTGTGTACATTTCTTATTTTATACCGTTTACACTACTGTACATGTACATAACGACACATGTTGTGCAGCTATTAACCAGATTGTTCATCAGAGAAAGTATTCTGTAACCGAGTACACTCAGTAGTGTCGTACTAAAATACTACTAAAGCTTGCAGGGCAGGCTGGAAAAATACTAATAACATTTATCAACAAGGCTGGTCACTGCATACAAGTAATCAAAGAAAATAGTAGAAACATGCACACATTTAAGCATAATCAATATTAACTCTAACGGTTGTTTAGTAATTCAATGGGTGGTGGGTTAAGTTGGACAACTGGTTAAGTTGGTTAAGCTGGACAACTAAATCGGTTAAAGCAGATTCTTTTTGACAGCCAGTGGTGAAAAGAAAGCGGTTAGTCCCTGGTATTGTTAATCAGTATTGTTTTAGTTCTGCATTGAGTGTCAGCTGTTAAATGAATAAAATGAAATTGATGATTGAAAATTGTATATACTGCCAAATGTTACTTTCACTTATGGTTTATTGTTGACTGACTGGTATTTGTGACGTAAAATTGTATGCACTGATATTTTCTACATATATTTTGTATTATAATTGTATTTTATTATTAACCAAGCATAAATAAAGATCTATATATTTATATATAGCACTTTTTCTGTGTCATGATTGCATTTACTCGCAAATATTCCTGTGTTAAATACATGTTTGTCAATACATCTAAAACATAAAAATCCCCCAAAATTTTCTACACAATACTGTACCATATTTTTAATAGCAAGAGATGGAAAACTACAAATTTCTAGTATGATCTAGTTTAAAGAGAGAGTTCACCAAAAACAAATGTCCACCCTTTACTCACCCTCGTGCCATTGCAAACCTATATGACTTGTGTCTTCTATGGAACACGAAAGAAGATATGAAGATATGAAGAAGAAAAATGACTTTGGTTTTGTGCCCGTACAATGGAAGTCACTGGGTGTCACTGTTGTTTGGTTACATGTGTACTTCAAATTATCGTCTTTTGTCTTCATAAGAAGTCATGTAATTTTGGAATGACACAAGGGTGTGTAAATGATGAAAGAATTTTCATTTTTAGATGAACTATCCCATTAACTATTATAGAAGTCTTGGTTTGAGATGGTCAGACCCCGTGTTATCTTCCTTACCTACAAGCCATAGAGACATTTCCTGAAAGGGGTGAGCCGACAACAGTCTGTCTGTCACCAGGACATTACCTCTGTGAATAAGAAAATGTTTTTTCCAAATCATTTCCATCACTATAAACACTGGACTTCCCATGGGCCAACAGTGCCTCCCAGCTTTGGCCCTAAACTCACCCTAAAAGGTAGATCCTGCACTCCACATGTCATTGAAGATATACAGTGTTTATAATACACTTAATACCATTTCAAAGCCAAACACTTCACTGGTCTTGGTCTGGTGGTTTGTTATTGGCTTATCGCAGGTTGTCAGACATCTAAACCAATTTGGGAATCTGAACTATAAACAAACAAGGGAAGGATGTTGGGACGGTTAGGGGTCATCACATTTTAACTACAAGAACAAATGTGGTATTCACGCACACCTCTTATTTTTCCTAACTCACAGGATGAACATACAGCCTTGTAGCTCTGCAGCCAATCACAGAGCTCGTAACTTCCCCTGATTTAAAAAAAATCACAGTAATATTTCCGCTCAGCCGCCATGCACGACTTTCTATAGCAGTTTAATTTGATTTCATTTTGTAATTAATATACTAAGAAATAATGTTTCATTATTATAAATAATAATCATTTTCTTATGCAAGTAAGGTGTATTTAAAACACTAAATATCGTTTTTCTGGAACCACATGCAACACAAAAGATTAACATGACAGTAAATAATTTACTAGCAGCGAGCTGAAAATATAAAATATTCAAACTATGTAAAGTGCACTAGAATGACTAATACTGTGAATCTTGTTATTTATATTTGCAGGATCTCTTCCTCAACGCCTTTAACTTGAAATCTTTTTGGTGGAATCTGCAAAAATGATTTATGACAAAAACATCACGTGTGCATCTAATTAAAGGTTCTGTCTCCTGTTGGGACCTTTTCTTGTTTGTCTTGTTGAACAATGTGTAAATCCCCATGTTGCCACTTTCAGAGCCCCTTCCCAAGGAAAACAGCCCCCAGAGGTAAGATGCTTCATTAATCACTAAAACAGAGGTGGCACTCGGGGACTCTGGGGCCCTGCCAAAACTGATTCCTGCAATCAGTGACAAAACAGAATGCCTTGAAATCCTATCATACCCCAAACTTCTTCCTCTGAACACATTCCTATTAATGGAGTTGTCTTCCCCTCCGGTCGCAGTGCTATTCCCATGCTGTGTTCCAGTAAGGGAGTGTAGGGAATGGCAGAGTTGGGATTAGGGGAAATATTTTCGTACCTTTTACCTAAAACTGAGACAATAGGGAGGATAATAACATACCTTTGCCCACCTTCTGCCAGAAAGGTAGCACTGAGAGCAAAATACAAATAGCCCCAAATATGTTAATATACTTCCGCTATGCCTAAGGGGAAGGGTTAACAAGTTCTAGCTACATCACGTACTGTTTGTCTTAAAAATAGCTGAGACCTATTTGGTCTTAGACTTTGGCCTCCAGATTAAAGAAAATTCTTTTTGTCCCAATAGGGTTCTAATTTCTAAAAATAAACCGTTTTAATCTGTCAAGAGTTTTGACATTCAAAACAATTTGAAAAACACATCTGATCTGAAGCGCTGTGGAAACTTTGGACCGCAACACATCAAACGCAGACCTACCCTGCTATTTGACAGGATAAGCAAACACTCTTCTAGTTTATGTAAAGAAAAATAAGATGGGATTACTGATGAACTCCTAAATAATGGTAATGCGAAACTGTTGCAAATGTTGGCAAAGTGGAGAAAGATTTTTGTCAGAATAAACTCAATCTGAGGGCAGCTAAAGAGCTAATGGGCTCCTGCAGTTGTAGCTCACTGAAAGCCCCTGATAAAACAGTTCATTTGCACCGAAAACTAAAACTAACTCTCCTCAATACAAATCAGGTTTAATATACATATATTATTCTATAGTTTTCCTATCATATGCACATATCAAAGTGTATGCAGATGATCTTATGAAAGACATTCTAATAGAGTTCTGTTTGGTAGAATTTGTTGGATGCATAACGTGTGATATTTCGTGTATTTTGCTTATGTACAGTATTTGAAAAACAACATCTGCCAAAAAATGTTTCAAATGACAACAGATTATTTTACTCTGTATAAAATGTAAACTTTTGAAGGTCCCCGTGCATAAACGTTGTAAAACAGCTATTTGCATAGTTTACGAAGTTAAAATGATTTTTATTGTGGAAACAAAAAAGAAAAATATATGAGTCACTATTGAAAATATTTTGAGGACATTCTGTCCCTAAATTATCAAAATCAAAACTCGGCAGAGACGGTCAGGATCTAAACACAGCTAAACTAAACCTCTTAATTATAAAAATTTTATGCAAATGTTGATGAGCAAAAATCGTCATCTATCTCCCAAAAACTAAATATACAACAGACTCCGAGAACGTGATGAACAACATAAATCACGGTGATTGATCATGACTAAGGTTGATTTAAGCTGCGATTCGTAACTTTTGCGTCTCTGTCGCCATCTCCGTTTAAGATTTGCAGCTTTAGTTTACAGTAATTGATGCCATATGCAAACCGTTCTAAATTTTCAGAATCACGTACAACACAATTAAATATTTACCAGCCATAAATGAACAGAAACGTAGTATTTTGTAGATATTTGTGATTCATAGGTAATAACTTCACAGCGCATTGCTGCGCTATAATTTAAAGTGCATTACGTGGTGGACGTCGCCCTCTTGGGGTTCATTCGTAATAGTGCTGACGACACGGTCATTTCTTCCACAACGCCATCATCATAATTATTTAAAATGGAAATAAAAAATAAACACGTGTCTCATAAGTGTTACAGAATCTGTTATTAAAAAGTCTGGAGCTTGTTATAAAATGCTATCTCAGCAATGACCAGCAATTAAATTCAGGCTTAGTTTCCGTTATGATAATTGACCACCAGAGGGCGTCGCTGTGTGCAGTGCAGTGAGTCTGTAGAACGACCTGTCACTTCACAACAGTGTCATTAACGCCCTCTATTCACAAAACCCAGATCTGCCTAATCAGACTGTTTTCAGTACGTTGAAAATAACACTTATATATTATAAATATTTATTTATATCATATTTGACAATCATGTAGGTTATGATATAGTGGAGACCATGGCTAGCTGTCACACTTTTTTACTCCAATACTTCTCAGATTTATTCTGTATAGGTTACCTAAGAAGCTACTGAACATTTATTAAACGTTCAGTAAGATTTATTAAATACATTGGCTTTTTGTAACAGCACGCCACCTTATGAGATATCAAAATAAAAACGAAAAACTGAAACCGTTAAACTACCTTTATTTATAAATAATTATGAAAAAATAAAACTATTTATAAAACAGAAAAAATAGGGAGTGCATTTTGGCCAATTCATGTTTTTATAAATGTAATGCATATAAAACATTTAAAAGCACTTTTATAACAACTTTTATAAGAAATACCCTTGTCCTAAGAACACAGTTAAACCTTTTAAATAAAAAAATCTTCCTTTATATTGTACAGTTGACTCTTAAATGCCTGCAATTAAGTGTGCCAGCAAAATATGATTCAATATGAATATGAAATGAATATATAATTTGAGTTTGAAATTAAACTTATTTTAAATAAAGTGGATATTTTTCAAATCAATACACAAGAGCCACTGCTAGAAATAAAACACATTTGTGTAACTGGACTCTTGACTCAAAACCTTATAGTTACTGTGTGATCACTATATCGGTCACTATATCAGTATATAACCCTGACAACATATGGTAAAGCTAAGCTAATTCACTCTTTGTCAAATCATCTGGAATAGCATTAAAATTGTCTCATAAATCTTAAGTCCAAAGTTCTCAGCTTGTGAGGACTGTTTTCATCTTGTTTTCTTTCAGTGTTAAAAATGTATAATGATAAAAAATAACTTCATAAATTTGGGTCTATACTATTTTGTTTAACTATATTGTTTAAAAAAACAGTATTATCTCATATCTTATTATTGTTATTATTAAAAGTACATTTAAAACAAATATGTAGTTGCAGAAAATCCATACTTTGAAACTTTTTTAATCTAAATATACCATATCTAATTTAAAACCTAAAACCTTAATGTTAAGATGGTTTTGTTAACTAACCGTTTATGGGTCATATTTATTTATTTACGTTATTCCAATTGGTTTATTATGTGGTCTGATAAATGAGCATATTTTCTCTCTTTTGCTGATCTAACATTAGAGCCAAGATAGCCCTGCCCAAACAGGCTACTGTCTGCATATGTAAATGTTTAAAATACCCCAGAAACTTTGCAGTAAAATGAATTAACAACTCGTTAAATCTTTCGACTACATGGCGACACGCACGACACGCTGTCGTCGCATGGGTACTGTAGGTGATACCTCACATTTCCATAAACCGGAATTAGCTGTGAAGTGTGACTCGAGAGTGTCATGGTGTGAGGGATGCGGAATGTGAAAAGATCGCCTCACTTCAAGACACCTTCTCACGCTTTGCACCTCTTTTACAAGAGGATCCTTCACAAATACGCATGGACTCTGAAGGCGAGAAAGTGGCATGGGTACCGTGCAGATGTGACGTTCCCATATCCACAGGTTTAGCTTCATTAGGGAGACAATAACATTAAAACCGCATGCAACCATTAGTCGCTGACTGACAGTGCCTGACCAATCACGTCAAAAATATTTAATAGTGTGATTAACACTCCCACTTTGACCAAATTTATTATTATTAATACCTCCACTTAGGTGCAGTATAAGCAAATACATCTAAAAACAAAATCTAAAAATTCGTATCCTAAATAAACAAATGGAAGATTCAAAGTTTGTCAGTAAATCGCTTGCTTTAACAAATTAGGTCCATTTACTTTTGGGGGGAAATTGTGTAACTGTTATTAAAGTCCAGCTGAGATCATCTGAGAGTTTTACAAAGCAAAACTTTTTGTTGAGTGAACAGATTTTTTTCTATGTCACGTGTTGATTCCTAAAGTCATAAAAGTTGTATGTTAACCTACTATCTGTTGAATACGGCAGAAGTGCTTTTAGATGGACGTCATTCTGAAGTGATGCGAGAATCTGGCGCTAGGGGAACCTGTGAGGGCTTGGTGGTGTAATTGGCTGGTCATTTGAATGCAAATCCAGAGGTTTTGAAGTCCTGGCTGACGTCAGGAGGGCTTGGTTATACCTTTGCCACCACCACCTTGACAACAGAGTCAAATCATGTTTGATTGAAGCACGTCAAGGACTACGTCGCGTGACCTGGAGACCTGGAGAACATTTTGGATACCACAGATAAACAGTTAAAAGTTTGATTTTGAGTCAGGCCTGATTTTAATTCATACTTGGCATGGTGCATGGCTGACATGTTGCCTTAATAACGTTATTTTAGGTGTTTCTTTCAAATCATGTACGTTGGATATCTTTTGGATAAAGAGGGAAGCATGTATCACCAAGGACCAGTGCGGCGTTCTGGCATCAGTCTTCCTCCACAGAATTTTGTTTCCACACCTCAGTATTCAGATTTTACAGGATATCACCATGTGCCCAATATGGACACACACGCACAGTCAGCGGGGGCATGGGGCGCTCCATACGGCGCACCAAGAGAAGACTGGGGCGCCTACAGCCTCGGACCTCCAAACAATATTTCTGCACCTATGAGCAATTCCTCTCCTGGACAAGTTTCCTATTGCTCGCCTGATTATAATGCTATGCACGGCCCAGGATCAGCAGTGTTGCCGCCACCACCTGAAAACATTTCTGTGGGCCAGCTGTCCCCTGAGAGGGAAAGACGTAATTCATACCAGTGGATGAGCAAAACTGTCCAGTCGTCATCAACCGGTAAGGTTCAATCCAGCTTACCCTTTTAGGTTTTAGGAACGTTTACCTAACGTTTCCATTAAGTAACAAAACCATTAAAATGTTATTTAATGTATTTGAACGTTCAAGACGTCCAGGTTTTTAGACGTTGTATGAACAATATTTACGTTGTAACGAATATTTTCGTTGACCTTTTTTAGTTCTGTAACTTTTTAAAACGTTCCCCTAACGTTATTGCAAGAACGGTTTGATATTTTTTTGAAAACATTAGCCAACGTTCCGTATTAGCTGGTAAGAATTGTTAGTGCAGGTGTCCCTGAGCAATGTGTTACGTATTTTTGTGTTTTCAGTAAAATACTTAAAGTGTAGTATTTTACGAAAGAAAAAACAGACGTATTTGAATCAGTGATTAAAAAACATTTTAATAGCATTTCTGTTGAAAGCAGAGAATATTTTGAAACCAGAGAGTGTTTTCACCGTGTTGGTTGATTTGTCACCAAACCCAGTAAAACGTATAAATTAAATCTAGTAGGCTATAGCAATAAAACAGTTTTAATCGAAATAAAAACAATTAAAACGCACCGTGATTTTGTTAATGCTAAAATAAATAAATAATGCTGTAATATCGCGCAAATAATGTTTGCAGCGAGGCCGTGCAAAAAATGGGACACAAGTAACTGCACCTTTGACGATGGTTTTCATGCGCTGGGAAAAGTAAATAGCTTTACCTAACTAATTGTCTTTCCCTGCAAATCTTGAAATAGTTTCATATCAAAATGGATGACCCGCTTTATATTTTATTACTCGAATTAAAGCATGAGGCAAATGTACTTGTGACAAAATGAAGGTGTTGGGAATTGGCGCCAGGGTCGCTTGTAATGCTAATTTGCGACTCCTGTAAACAAGATGTGAGGTCTACTTTTCCTGTTACATTGTCTCAGGTTTTGAGGTTTAACTGTCATATTCAGGCGGCGACTTTTCCAACACCTTTCTCACTTTGATATGCAGCAACGTGTCTTCCTCAGTCTTTATTCCGGAGGGTTGCATTGCCTTTAAGAGTGACGAGTTTCACAGCAAATACACGTCCCCTGTCTCCAAAGCATGTTAAAAATAATACGAAGCTTACAGAAAACCTGTGTAAACACTTGAAAGTAACAATAACGTTTATAGCGTTTATATTATTTTTTGCAAAGTTTACAAATTTAATGTTTGGTGAATTGAATGAGTAATGATGAGTATCGATGACGTGTTTGAACCAAAATTAAATATCTAGACGTAACTTTTTGTTACACTTCTCCTAAGTGCTCGTTTACACGCACAGACCATACAATGTATAGTCATACTATTTAATAATTACAAACTTTATTTTTCTTGTTGTTTCTAGCCATACATACTATTAGTCGTTTTCAAGGATAGTTTTGTTGCTCGGTACATCAAACAAGTCTAGCCTGCTTGTGGAAAGGATTTTTGATAGTATCTCCTTGTAATTCTTTGTAAAACGTGTGTTGTCTCTTAACACATCAATGGCGTTTGGGTAACGTCTTCGAGTCTCTTTGTTCTGCAGTTTGTTCAAAAAGTCTGTTCAAAGAGGATCAAAAGCTCAATTTGCATATCCAGATGTGGAGCGACGTAATCTTGGTTTACGCAACTCACCGAATATTGTGATGACTTGTTATAATTTATGGTTGAAATGAGACAATATTGTGAATAAATGTAAGGGAAGAAAAATAATAAGTCGATTTTACAAAAATAATTTATAGAAATATTCATAGGTAACATCATAGGCCCACATAAAATGTACTTTCATAGAATGGCGTTTAATTTTGTTGCTAGTTATACATGTATGAAAAATGCATGTTGCATGTACGCGGACCTTGTATTAATATTATTTTTCATTTATTTAGGCAAAACGAGAACGAAGGAAAAATATCGAGTGGTGTACACGGACCACCAGAGACTGGAGCTGGAGAAAGAATTTCATTTTAATCGCTACATCACCATCAGAAGAAAATCAGAACTGGCCGTAAACCTCGGGCTTTCGGAGAGACAGGTAAGACCTCTTCTGTTTTATTCCCTTCAGATTATTCTCATTACTACAAAACAATTAGACCTTTTCCTTCGTGCATTTAATTGTATCTCATTTGTGCTCACAGGTGAAGATCTGGTTTCAAAACCGCAGAGCAAAGGAAAGGAAATTAATTAAAAAGAAAATGGGTCAGTCCGATGGAAGCGGAGGGTCGGTCCACAGCGACCCGGGTTCTGTCAGTCCACTACCGGTACCAGGGTCATTGAGTCCATCAGATATACACGGTTCTCTCTATCCACCCGCAGGAATGAACGCCTTACCACCTATGAGGAACATTCAGCAAGTTGCGGTCACTCAGTGAACTCGAACTTGGATCATCCGACTTTAACTGAGCACTCCGACAAGCTGAAAGGACAGAACCGAACCGAACCACTCACGTGGTCAAAAAGGATCACAGACTATTACGTGTTGTGGATTACAACAGATAATCACGTCGTAATTGCCACAAAATGATGGAGGCTCTTCAAATATTGTTTTAATAGAATAGTTTTTAAAATCAAGAAAAAAATAAACGTACAAAAATCTTTGTTCGTCCAGTCCAGAGACTAAATATTTTAAAGTTTGTTTGTTTTTGCTCAATTAAGATATAAATATCATTTTCTGTATGTGGTGAGTGTATCTAAATGTTTGTAAATAAAATGAAAACTCAGGTACTGCGTTTCTCGGGGTGTATAATGATCCTTACCCTGGAACTGTTAATCTTTTATTGTCTGTGTAAACGAATGACGTAAAATGTCAGGCTGTTTTATGCCACAGGTGTCCAAAGCGCACGTCGTTCACTTTCTTGTCATAGGGGTGATATACAGGTGTCAGTGATACGGGTAGAACGTTTGATTTCAGCAATGTGTAAATAAAAAATGTTTTGCAAATAAGATTTAAGGAATCTTGTTCTGTCATTAAACGAACGCAAAGAGCCATGACTACATACATTCGTGCAGTAATGCTTAAGACGGAACCATCGGCAGCATCACGTCCATGATGGAAGAGACTTCCATTATAAAATGAGCTCATTGCAAACCTTTGCAATTCACAAAACTACATGGCTTTCTGGTCAAGGCGAAAACATAAACAAAATTAGTCGTTTGTAAAGCTGAAAAAAGCGATTCTCTGAAATTGGACGATCGGTCCAACATAAATTGCTTCCTTTCGTGAAATGTTTGTGCAATAAATGATTTTTGATTTAGGATTAAGTAGTTTTTTTAGTGAGTAATTTAAATAATCGATTCAAAATTAATTGCCATTGAAAGACTAGTTAAAGACACCTTAAACTGCGTGAACACCTCTGAGCATTTGGCTATAAGACGTTTAAGAAACATTTTATATTTTAAGAATAAACTTTATGGTTTAAGAAATACTTGACATTTAAAACTGAATTGAAACATTTGTTTAAAATCGAAAAAGTGCAAATCGCCCAATACTAAATAAATGTTCGATGTTTTCAGTCGTGCATTAGTCGCCTACATGCCAAGCTATTAGTAGCCTATCACAATGGACAGATTCATAGGAAAGGCTACTCCTATTCAAAAGCTGTATCATAGCTCTATTCGTTTATCTTTTTAATCTTATTCAGCTTGATGCATTTTAGACAATTATATATTTTCTCGCCTTGCATATTTTTTGAAAGTGACGTTGGGCATCGCTCGAGCTCCTATGACACCTTTATACAGCGGTGGTGTGACGTCATAGGCGCCGTGCCGGAGACGTCATGAGCGTCCTGCTGCCCAACATGGCGGACTTTGATACCATTTATGAGATAGAAGAGGAAGATGAGAGAATTGTGAGTGAGGAACATCTCGTCAGATACTGCCCCGAGCCTGTGGTCATGCGCGGGGCCGGTCACGTCACAGTGTAAGCGAATGAATGCTGCAGCACTGCTGCTAATCACCGTTAGCTCATGTCTATTGTCTGTAGCTTCCGTGCTAAGCTCAGTGCATGTTTATGTCGCTAAGTTGTGCTAGCAAAATACATGTAGGCCGAGTCTATTCAGTGTGTACCCTGACAGTGATTTTAAGCGGAAGAATCAGCCATCCCTACTCGAAGTCTAGCTGTTAGCTCAGAGATTTATGGTTTTATTGCTGGCCGCGGATAAAACATGCCCTGTAACCACACTCAGACTCATTAGGATCTTCGCCTTAATATAAGTTGGAGGTAACTGTACTGCACACATGCAGAAGTAAACTTATTTACCGGTACATTAACTTACACTATTTTAATGCATATAAACGTTGCCAGACTGCAAAGGAACAGTGTCACTAAAACTGTATTGTGGACATTTTCATTTGTCTATTGTTCTCATATTTCTCTCGTGTGACTTAAGACATCTAAGTTATATAGCTTCTACGTTTACTGGAAGTTCAAGGCAAACATAGAAACTGAGTTTTATTACTCTTTTGTGTTTGTGGTGTTTATTATGTTGTCCAAAGTCTGACATTAACATTTAACTCAAAGCTTACTCAGCTTTTTTTGTTCATGACACACCAAACCATCATAACATAATCATAAAATATGTATTTGCAGGTTTGGACTAAGTAACAGATTTGACACAGAGTTTCCTTCTGTTCTCACGGGAAAGGTAATGATCTCGCACTGATGTACATTTAATCATTTAATTACCGAGGGGTGTGAATGCAATATCTTTGCTCTGTTTCTCTGTTGACCTCTACCCTTAGTATGATTCTAGTGTTGATTAACACAACATTCTCAAAAGTCCCTTAAATGGTTTTAATCCAAGCACTGGCACACAATCGGTCAATAAGTAAACCGACTGATGTTCCGGTAGGCAGGGACCCCAGTGCTGAGAAAACACGGCTCCAGGTGCCAAAATAATAAAATAAAGACTGTGCCGTCCACAAGAATGGGAAGTGTCCTGGGTCGGACGCAGAAATACAAAAAGGCTGCGGGGGGAAGAGCAGGCCGAGGGAAGTGCGGGGCAATAAAACGGAGCTCCAGTATTGTGACCCTGGGTGACATGTGATGGATGAGGTCAGGATTATGATGACTGAAGGGTGCTGATCAGTCCTGCTGGGCTTTATTTTGAGCTCTTTGGCTGCTTGCAAAGAGACCTTTGCATCCTGTCATAAAAGATTACGACCCCAGTTTTATGGCGTACATACCCAGAGAGGAATGAGCAGCTATTCATGTTGTTTAGACGGCACAGCCACAGGCCACGGCCTTATCTCATCTTTTTGTCCTCACTTTGCCCTGAAAGTGTAAGATCTTGGTGGGCAAGTTGCAAGCATCCAGTCACAAGATCCCAACAGAACATACGCAAGCTTTTCTCTTAAAATAAAGAAACTCGTCTTTATCCATGGATTTTCTGTGGAATTCTGTTTGTGCTCTTCCTCAGATCTCTGAACTGTTTTTTTCCCTTGTATATTATTTTCTATCTTTATTGAACCCTTTTATGTTATTTTTGTTTTGCACGCCAAAGCAGTTATTCTCTAAAATCAGATCTGAGATCTGTTTGCAACCCTGCCTCTCATCTGTCTGTCGTAGGTCGCTCCAGAGGAGTTCAAGACGAGTGTGAATCGAGTAAACGCGTGCCTGAGGAAGAACGTGCCGGTCAATGTAAAATGGCTGCTCTGTGGCTGCCTGTGCTGTTGCTGTACTGTGGGCTGCAGTCTGTGGCCAGTCGTGTGTCTCAACAAGAGGGTGAGGGGTTCCTCAGATATGACCAGGCACTCCTCCATTAAACTGTTACTTACTCACTGCCCCATTTGAACACGCAGTAAACCCCTCATTGAGCAAGTAACTAAGTGGATCCACTTATGAACAGTGTGTTAAGTTGATATATGTCATGGCTTGTTGAGTTATAAGCCGTGGAAAGGTGGCGATTTTACAACTACAAATTCCCAGTTATTGGCCATAAGGTGCAGCTTACAAGGTGGTTAACGAAGGGCTTCGGTCCATAAATGCCTCTGAGGTCTTCATGCCCTGAGAGTTTTATTGGCATTTGTTAAACATGCGTTTGAAGGGTTGGACAGGGTGATTACCATGAAACCTTGTCAGTGTGCATGTATTTATTTCTTTATTCGTATAAACTAATACTAATATGTGCTTGTTTTCACAGACAAGAAGGTCCATACAGAAATTGTTGGAATGGGAAAACAACAGATTATATCACAAGGTAAGATCAATGCAGGATTACAGAAGCTCAGAGATAAACGACAGAAGACTTTCTCCAATTTAGCTGTCGTATGTAAAGGATCTCAGTGTGTGGTGGATAATGATCATTAAAATGGCCGCTAACATTTGACCCTGTCAAATGCTTGTTGCCCCTGCAGCCATTTTTGTCTGATCCATTGATATAGTGCAGAGGCTGACCAGACTATGAAAAGGTCAGAAGTAAAAAAAAAGCCACAATCATTTTGTTGTGTCTTGAAGCTTTGATTGACAGCCAGTAGCGGCGCAGACACATTAAGGAAACTCCTCTATGCGGTGGCCATGCTTGACCCCAGCTAACCCTTTGAGTGCGTCTGAGCATCTGAAGTGCATTCGTCTATTTTGAAGATCCGCCGCACGGCTTTGTCTAACGTGTCTCTTCCTGTGTCTCCTCTTAAGCTGGGGCTTCACTGGAAACTCAGCAAAAGAAAATGTGAGAGCAACAACATGATGGAATATGTAAGTTAAGAATGAATATTTAATGCATTTATTACCAATATTTATATTAATTACATAATTAAATATCCGTTTGCATGTTTCTAAAGTTAGACTAAAATTTGTAAAGCAATATTGTCGTGAATCTCGAATCTCGGTTAGTTTTAAAGACCAAGTACGTAAAGTATATTTTGAGCCCCATAAAGTATATATAAGCCCTGCATAACAATGTACTTTTTTGACCCTGTTTTTTCTGTCTACAGGTTATTCTTATAGAATTCCTACCTAAATATCCTATATTTAGACCTGACTAGAACGAATTCTGATGGACCCTGGTGGAAGGCCCTTGGTTCCTCTCTCTAGTGCCTTGTATATATGTCGGATTGAGGGTCTTTACTGGGTTTCAGACCTCTTCTCCCAGTAACCTTGTACAGTAGAATTCGCAACACTGTCACTTTGCTTTAGAGCAGATTTTGCACATTTCCTGATGTAGTAGAGGAGCTGTTGAGTTGCACTGAGATGTTTCGTTATGTATGAGGGGATGGAAAGAAGCAAAGCTATGATACTGTTTAAAAATGCATTTACCCCAAAGAGCCATCCAGTCGCCCCTACACACATCATTGATCAGAACAAGACACCTTAACGGTGCGAATTTGCCTTATGTTAAACCTTTTTTTTAAGTAAGAAGCGTGTGTACAGTAACCAGATGTGTGTTTGTTTCGAGTGTGTAATGACTAGTTTGGGACTCGTTTAAGCTAGTATGGCAAATTAATAAAACAAGCTAGCTTAAAGTAACAGCACGACAAGTTTCTGGCACCTTTGCGATTGTCTACTACACGGAAAAGTCAAACTGACTTGTGTATATATAATGGACAAGATGTACAGTGTGGTATACCATGTTTACATAATGTATTTTAGCTGGTAATTAGGTTTTCGCCAAGGTATTATTGTAGCGTAGTTGTTTATAAGCTGTGTCTCTGTAACTTACAGTTTATACGGACCTGTTTACCCAGTAAGCCATAAAATGTATGTAAAAGATGCCACTTCAGTCAGGGCTGAAACTTGCACTTCAGCACACAAGGACAGAATTTCACTTAATGTCCTGGAGATATTAGAATATCATTAGTGGTATTTAATAACATAAGGTTTTGCCAGTCAAGCAAAATTTGTTACAAAAACGTGTCATCCATTTCAAAGTGAAAATCATCGTTATGTTTTTGATGTATAATTTGTACCCTGTATTTTTTCATGTTTGTTTTTGTGTCCTTTTTTTACAGCTGTCTGTTTCAATTCCATTCGTGGGTGTTGTACATTGTCATTATGTTTCTGGGTGAACTACAAACACAGCAATGTAAATGAAATGGTTAAAACCGCTCATGTTTTCTACCCGTGTGACATCTTTGCTCCATATTCTGTAAACGAACTGCATTAGTTGAGTGCCTCTGTAAGTGGGTCTTGAGAGGGAGCTGCATTTCGGAGAATCATTCTTTGCCTAGCAATCTAATGGGAAGGAAGGAATCTGCTCAGCGCTGGTTCTGTTAAAGTACCTGTAAATGTTTGTCCGTCCTTAATCCTATGGATGGCCTAAATAAATTCCTGATTTTTGATGTTTTTGGACAACTGGCTGTTTTTATAGATCTCATTTAGATCTCATTTTAAATGTATTATATTTGATGACCATGGAAATAGTGGAGCAAAATAATCATTAGAAAATTATGAGATTAACTTGGTGTTGGAGAATAAGGTTTTCATTTATTATCTGTTTTACTTAAATTAGCTGATATTTATGTAAAATATTCATAACTGATAAAACTGTTGTACATCATATCGCTGTAGATCATAATTATGTACATCATAAGGGAATAGATTCTGATTTTATGTTGCGGTTCAAATGATTAAATATTTAATCATAAAAAAAGTATTTAAAACTATAACAATATATGGGTACAAGGAAAAATGAAAAAGTGAAATGACAGAACTAACTGATATTCATGAACTTTTGAGGGGGTTGGGGGACTGATTAGTGTGTGAAGAACAAACGTAACTCAGCATGACCAATTCAGATACTAACAGCCGTACATGAGGGATCTGCCCACCGGCGCTTTATTTTTTAAACTCAGCTTTTCGTTTAGCAGCAGTTTTGCAAAAACGCAGGAATGACAATGCAGATATTTACAATATTGGGTTTTATATGCCCTCTAGAGGGCAGGCAAAGACACTGAAGAACGTGGACACAGGTATGGAGTTGTACCTCTGCAAGTGCTCGGTGAATTTCCACAATAATTCCCCAGTAGCTGTCAGGGTATGACGCAGAGAGCTCATTTCACCCCAAATTCGATGCTTCACACGGTATAAAAACATTCCTTTTTTCACACTTCACAAAACATATCGGATTTAATTGAGCCTGTCAGCAGGTTTAAAACCATGTAATCTTTGGTTTATAGTTCAAAGCTTAAATTCAAACCACAGGGCTGATTTACATTCTCCAGAAATCTCCTGTGTGACAGCACGTGGCTGTTCTGATAGAGCGATACCCAACAGGGCAACGCTTCTGTTATTGCCTGGGACTCCCTTAGAGACCATAACAAATGATTTGCATGGGGATTGAAATATGGGTCCTCAGTATTAGTCCTTGTGTAACAGAGTAACACATTGATGGGAAATCAAACCCACACAGATTTAAAATACTCATGTCCCATACTGTAGTTTTTGTAGATCAGATTTTGAGCTCACGTGCTTCCTGGATAAGCCCCTGTGGATTACATGTAGGCTACATTTATAGGGAATGTAAACAGTTATTTGGTGAATAAAATAATAGAACAGTCTTAATGGAATAATGCATACCGTTAATCACCGCCTTACCACAATGACAATGAAATAGAACAGAATCTTTTATTCTGTTGCCATAGCAACCCCTTCCCATTGCTGTGCTATGCTATTCCAAGAGGGGCAAATAATTTCATTTCCAAAGAGGTCAAACTGACAAATCTACAAAAAAAAACTTTATAAAGTTTTCAAATAAGCGGTTGAAAATGAAAAAAGGCTTAAGATGGCATTTTTGGTATATATGCAATTAAGGCAGGTGTGGAATAGTGTGTGTTTGTACATATTGTGCAAGGCACTCAAAAAGATACAATCTTACAAATATTTCAAACAAGCCAAGCTGTGGTTTTAGAAAACAGTCCATACTAAAAGCCCAGCAGCAACTACAAAGTTTAACACTAGTGTTAATATGCTCAGAACACAACAGGGTAAATCATGGCCCATTTCCATGAGTGTCAAAATAACTATTCATATGCGTTACCATGTTACTGATCACATGAAGTCGATCATAAACCTTCTACAACAGTATTACTGGATAGATATGGAAATCGTTAGTCTTAAAATTTCAGTCTAAAAACAGACCCAGACAAAAGGCTGGTTTAAGGTTAAAACTTACCTGTTCGAACAGGATCTTAATATTTCTCTTGCTAGGTTAACGTCTTGCTTCATTACAGCTTAACATAGAACAATATACATCTGTGCAGCACTAAAACCCCTACAGTGCGGTAGATTAAATAATAACCTTCCTGCATGTTTTTAAATCAATGGGTGAGTGATTGTTATCTTTTGTTCCTAATTTAAGTACAACCTGTTCTTAAAGAACAAAACATTATTCAACTTATTTCGCTTCTCTAATAATGATACTGTGCATCAATTTAAACAGAACAAGCAGAACAGTGGTACAGTGCAGGCCAATCTTTAAACCAAACTGCCCAGCCAGGAGACCACAGTCAATATCACTTTATTCTTCTGGAGCTTCAGCATTGGGATCAAGGAGGAGTTATTCATGCCCACTGTAGTGACTCCATTTACAGCCACGATCTCGTCGCCACACCTGCAAAACAGAATGAGTCTCAATAAACAAGGCATTGAACATATCGAGTTCCTTGATTTGTATCAGTGATAATGTTTAAAAGGAAACGGAGACTCACTTGAGGCGTCCATCAAAATGGGCTGGTGTTCCAGGCACTATGGTTTTAATAAAGAAGGGCTGCTGGCCACGACTCTCCTCATATCCGCCGACAATACTGAAGCCCCAGCTCTCACTGTTGGTCTTCATCAGCCGAATATCACGACACCAGTGCATGTAGCTTGTGATCAGAAAGAGATTATCATACTGTGAATTTGGCCTCCATAAAACCTCATATGACTTCAAAAATGAAAAGGATATTAAAAAATGTTAAAAGAACAGTTTACCCACATCTGAAAAACTTTCCATCATTAACTTATTCTCACGTTATTCCAATCTGTATGACATTTTGTCGTTTGTGGAACACACAAAAAAAAGTATTTTGTCTCATGTCAAGATATTTCGTCTCCAAAAAATGTCTCTGTGATTTTGTGCCCATACACTGGGTGCCATGGTGGCTCGTTTACCAACATACTTGTTTACCAACATACCTCTAAAGCAAAAAAAAGATTTAGAATGACGTGAGGGTAAATAAACGATTTAACAAATTTTAACAAATTTTCATTTTTGGGTGAACTAGCCCTTTAAGTCATAAAAGAAGTCAGGCATTTATCTTCACTTCCAATCTTTTTTTAATAATTTACATCACAACATACATGAACGCTTGTGCTATTCTCAATACAGCCCACCAACCTGGGCAGGCCCAGCCATCGGGTCCAGAGAGGAACCCAGTTAATGTCGTCCTCTTTGGAGCTCTCCTGTGTGTCCATGTCTTCTCTACTGCTGGATTCTCCATCTTGTTCGTCCTCATCACAAACGGTCCGGATGACGCGCAGTGTGACTGTACTCTGAGCGGTCTGAGCCTTCAGAACGGTCACTGCCTCGTTGTAGGTCAGCTGCGTCAGGTCAACACCATTTATACTCAGCAACACGTCGCCTGTGCAGCCGTTGCCATGACAACACAAAGTTACAGCATTCGTTACAGTTACAGCAAAGTAAAGCATTCGAGACATAGTATTGCGTATGACGCGCACAAAGATATTTAAAATATCAAAACACACGACATGAGGAGAATGACAGAATTCAGACCTGTTTTTATGGTGCCGTCTCTGTGCAGGCAGCCCACTGGCTGCACGCTGGTGATGTACACGGGCAAGCAACAACGACCGTCTCTCCCGCCTGCAATGGTGATGCCTAAAGAGAGTCGTGGCTCCTTTTTGAGACTCACTGTCTTCTCTTTACTGGAGAAACCACATGGAGGCTCCTGATAACATTCAGATAGCACATATACATCAAACCCCATAGAAACTAATTGTATAGTCATTACATTATTTTTTACTTTTTTTCATAGCGTATGTCACTACCTGTCTAGGTTAGTTATTATAAAGAGGGAGGTAGAATCCAATCAGGTCATCTCAGCAAGAAAATGGTTTTTAAGGGTTTTTACATAACAGAATGGATTATTTCCTGGTTTTGAAGATAACGTTAACCTTAACTAAAGGTTAACTTGAATCTGGATTTTATTTGTGCGCTTGGACTGAATAATTAATAAACATTCTTTCACATTATCTGCTCCTCTTGTGATGATTGACTAGAAAGCTCCACACCTTGTCTGGGAACTGGTGACTCAACAGTGAAATTTACCATAATATGACTAATACCATGAAATTACCGTAATACAACTAATACCTGCAACTTTACACATGAAAATGTCTATACTCCCAAATCATGCACATGCCATCACAGATGTATTTGACTTTCTTTCATCAGCTGAACACAAAGAACTTTAGCGAACACATTTGACGTCAAAATCAAAACAAAACATTCACCACGTAAAAACAGAATCACAGAATATGTTTTTGGGTGATCTACCCCTTTAATTATAGACTCGGCTATTGGTTAATTGAATTCTCAGGAAAGTTACTTTCAGTTCAGAGGTCATGGGGGAGGAGCAAACAGTGAAAGCTTGAGACGTGTGCCTGACTCCTGCGGTGAAAACATTTGTAAAAACAAACATCTCAGATCCTGCAGCGCAGCAGAAAGCTGCGTTAGTGTGAGCGGCCCTGACGCGCTGCCATCGTAACTCACAGACTGCGCCAAAGCAAATCCTGCCGGTTTCACCAGAGTCTCCAGACCTCCAGAGGGGGAGGGGCGGACTCTTCCTACCCAGCAGGGTGGCTCTTCCTCCCAGCATGAGTTAAGGCTTCATCTCCACAGGTGAAAGCTAACTGTCACCAGCTTTGATCCCCAGCTACAAACAAACACAGTGGCTGTAGAAGCTCAGAGAACAGCACCCCAGTGCTTTTGATCAGGGACGAGTACCGGGGGGGGGGCATCTGCTTTCATCTCCCACCACCCTGCCTGTATTTGCGGCCTGTGCCTTCAGTTGGTAAGGAAGTGTCACAAAAGCAGGGTGTGACTGGTCTCGCGCACATGCAGGCTTTGACTACAGCAGCGCAGTCTATGAAACACGCAACCAGCTGTGCATCTTGTACATGCCATTAACTGCAATGCAGTTTTCTGGTTCCCTTTATAAATCTATTCACACCTGCATATATTCAGCAAAAGGGGAGTGTGATCAGGAAATGACGTAAGCCAAACTCTATTTTGTCGTCCACGTGAGCACCACAGCTTACACATCACAACGTGTCAGAGCATGTGTACTAACCATTAAGCCACAGCTCTGACAATTGTTTTCCCATTTCAGATATATCTGATGCATTGTAAAGTGTTCTTCCTACCTTCACATATGTGGAGGGTCGTCTGAAGTACTGTGGTTCGGGGGTCCTCCTGGACCCTCTGCTCTGTCCCTCACCCTCCTCCTCCGAGAGATCAGGAAGCCTCATCACTGCAAAGTTCACCCACAATTCACTTGCCTACCACACACACAACAGACAGCGAAACAATCACTTCAAATATACTGCCAGTGCATGTTCAATAATCAGCTTGTGCTGGAGATTAAAAGCAATTGATTGTTTGTTAGTGGGTAGATATCTCACAGATCTTCTGTAAGAGTCCGTCCCTCTGCTGTCTCCATACCTGTATGATCTGAGCTGCACTCTCTGGGGTACTGCGTCTCAAATCATGTCCATTAATGCCCAGCACTTTATCATTGTTCCTCAGTTTGCCATCTCTGGCAGCCAGGCCTCCAGGCAGCAGGTCCAGGATGAAGACTCCGGGCTCCTCAGACTTTCGGATGAGTTTGATGCCAAGCGGCTCAGATCGCTCGCGTTTTACCAGGGTGACCTGGATGACAGTGCCGTGGTTCTGGTTGGGATTAGCTGGCTGTGTCGGAGGGGAAGCTGAGGATTGCGTTATATGTTCCGGTCGAGGCTTGAAGCCCTTCTCCTGCATGACAGTTAGTCTGAGACGAGTTCCTGACCGTTTGATGACAGAGATAGCGTGACTGTGGGGTATGGATGTCAAACTGACATCATTCACCTGCAGATAGACAAAACCCACACTGTTGGTTTCAATACATCTAACGCATATGAAGATCTTGTGTGAAGATCTGTGAAGGCAGGTAGCCCAATCTTGCTTCGTGAAGTGGAAGCATTATACAGATTTCCTCCTGTATAATGTGTAAAACAGGGTTAATGTGTAACCTTACGTATTTTAAGATCCAAAAAGAACTTTCTGTTCTCTGAAGAACAGCATATTAGGAGATTCTAAAATAATGCTTATTTATAATTCTGGACTAAAAATACCTTCCTACGTCAAAGGTTTAGAACAGTCCTTTGTGAAAATCAATGCAGTGCTGAACCCGAAGGAGAAAGGAGAGATCTTGTTTCAAGAAATAAGATATCTAAGCCATCCGCAGCTCTCTTTACGGGCAAAAGCTATTTTAAAAAGTCAAAGGAGCTCAGCTTGGGAGCTGCAGATTGTCATAAGGCCCACACACGAACACACACACGGACACACACACAAACGGACACACACACAAACACACACGAACACACACACGGACACACACACAGACACACACACGGACACACACACGAACACACACACAGCGTACTGTAAAAAATGATAAATGTCCACTATTTTATTTATACGGTTAAAAGTAAATCAACATAAAAAACTGAGTGGGACTGTGTATTACACAAATATTATAGATGCACTTCTTGTCTTTGAACTAGCATGACTTTTCGGCTTTTACACTGCTTTGTCTCTAAAACATCTGCATGGAATGATGGCTGTACCTTAAAATATTAATGTTTACAGAAGGACAAGTTAAAACTCAACCTGAGAGGTTCACATTCTATAACCATCTAGAAACTAAACAAGCTGCAAATAAAGTGAAATATAAACCAACCGAACCTGTGCAGAACAAATGGGTCAATTGCATCTTTTCATGATCAATCATGTGTCAACCAGTGTAAAATTCCCAATATATAATGCAACATTTATGAAGGGAGGTGACAATAATGAAAACACATGTATGCTTGGCTGTGTACACTGATGATGGCTGTATGAAAAGACAGATAAAACCTATAAGAAGCATTCAGTGGGTTTAACACTGTCTAGACTCTGGGCTGATCATCAAAGACAGACAAACACACAGGTGTGCCTCACCTCCAGAATGTGATCTCCTGGGGCCAGCTTGCCATCCCGAGCAGCCAGGGAATCACGCACAATCTCCTGTATGACGATGTTGCCCAAGGGCGTGTCCTTCCCTCCCACTATTCGCAATCCCAATTCCTCCTCCGGGTCCTCCCGAATCAGTTCCACCACGGTGGCCTCTGCCACGAGACTGGACCTCAGAGGGGTGCCTGGAAAATCATCAGGAACTCATTTTATACCCAAATTCTAGCTGTTTGGTATTGGAACAGCAGTAGATCTGACAGTTCGTTCCTTATTTATGTTCGCTTTGGAATGACTCATTTATGTTAGGAAGCACGGAATGTATGACGCCATATTCCCTTCAGATAACGAGATGGTTGCTAGGTAACTTTGTTATGATTAACAGCACATTCATTCATCCCGACAGTAGGTCCAGACTCCCCTCGGGAGATTTCCAGCTTTAAGCAGATATGGGTCATAATGAATCTCAATGAGACATGTTAAGGATTGTTGGTTGTAATGCTGTATTGTGTTTATCTGCTATATTAATAACGTCCTGGTACCGCTAACACACCTACCCACAGAACAAAGAGCAACACCAAAGATTGTCTCTGTTTTGGTTTACTTAAAAGAAAACACAGCTGCAAATCAATTTCCTCTGCTTTTCACCGACCGTGTTACACTCTTCTCACCTTTCCTCCTGAGCGACCACAAACCAACAACATCTTACAACAATATCGCAAAAAAACACTTCTAAATCCAGTCTTGACCAGATGGCATATTGTGATACAGTACAGAGGAGTGCGGTTTTAAACATATAAATATATATTCAAAAAACCTAACCCAAATGTAATCAACAGGGGATATCACCGTCATGAATCATGTATCTTTTTTGTCAATTCATGAATGTCATTTATCAAGCTTTGTTTACACTCTCTGCCAACACAACATCCCACTAAGACAGAAGAGAATTATATTGGTTAAATTCTATACAAAATCAACTGAATCAAGCACTAAAATGTGCCATTTATTTGGACTATGTAACCACATTCAGAAATAAATGATGAAATACATGTTAAATACATTTCTATATATCAGTCTAGGGACACTCTACAGTACCTCTACAGTATGGACCCACGACTAAACCCCAGAGTTTAATAGGGATGTGTGTTGATATAAGATAAATATACTTGATGGCTGGTTGCCATAAATAAGGTGCAAGAGAAACAGAAAGAGATGCTGTACCATCTTCACCCTCATCATAGGCAGGGTTGATCAGGCCCGGTTCGGAGGGTCCGGCAGGTTGAGCTGTGCATGTGATTGTTGGGGTGAATTTGGTATCAGTTAAATCTCCATCGGATTTGCTTCCCTTTAATTTATTCCAGGAGGGTCTCTTCTTTTTCTCCGCCTCCTCCCGTAGCCGCCTGAATGCAGGACATCTGGAGAGAGAGGAGAGAGAGAGAGAGAGAGAGACACACACACAGAGGGAGAGAGAGAGCATGGTGAGCCAGGGAGAACTTATGCATCATTACTCACTGGTCTACTGTTAAGTAACCTACAAAACTTTCATTACCAAATGGCCTTAGTAGTAACTAAAAATATCCGGCCCACAATGAATGCTGACTGCTGCTGTGGCGCTGCTATATTCAGAAAGTCAGCAGAAAACACCAGCAAAAAAACAAGTCAATGTGTAATCTTTTTAGATCGAAGCTTTGTGTTTACATTTAGTTATCAGCTTATTTCTACATGAACAATCAGGGTTGAGGTATTTTCAGCACAAGAGAACAGCAATGCAGATGAGCAGATGGAAAGGTGTTTCTGCTGCATTGCAGGGATGATGGAACAGACCAGCCTGGAGCAGAACCAGGTCTAACCCGGATCTCACCAGGTCTAACCTGGATCTCCCTCTCCATCGTGGAAACCTGTACAGCTGCTCTCTCTGTGTTTACACTGAACTGCTCCTGCCCAGCCAAACAACCTTCAAACCCAACTGTTACATCACAGAAGACAAACATATCACACACCACCAGACATAAAAACATGTGAGGGAGATGAACCCTGTGGCCAAAGGGTCATTATTTTAAATACAACCACAATCGTTTCTATATATAGATGTACTGCATTAAATCTTATATAAGTCTATAGTCTATAGATCTTAAAGTCTATAGTCTTGTAAGTCTATACAATGGGACATTTGTGAGGAGAACTGCTTGGATTAACTGGTTTTACTGAAATATGTTTAACAGTTTGAATTGCAGACATTCTATGGTAATCATTCATGTGATTCCTAATTAACTCCATAATGTACAGTAAAGGAAACCTGAAGCAGTTCTTGCAGGAGGCACGCTCCACCCCCCGCCCGTTATACATCCCACATCTATTCTTTAATCCAGCTCAGCTCCCTCAAATCTCTCTGTTCACATGAAACCTGGATAAGTGGAATTCCATAAATGTTTAAGCAACTCTTAGAATGACTATTGTGATACTTGTGCTTCATTATCTGGAGTGCCTTGAATACCAGGAACATGCGGTTATGCATTTAGTTGCATTGTTGGGTTTGACAAACATTAACATGTAAAGGTGTAAAGGCGTTTATCTATGGTACACTGATTTAGATTTAACCACTGACTAATAAATAACTGAAATCGTTTCCGCATGCGACAACACGAGTTCATATCACACCAATCAACAACTCCATCCCTGGTGATATGTAAACACAACTCCAGTTACTTGTTTTGAATTCCATCAAAAGTTGCGATATGGCACGCACTAACCTGTTGTGCAGATGGGGCTGCAGCTCGCAGCGCTGCATGCTCAGCTGGCACTCGCTGTGGAATGGGCACAGCACGGCGAGTTTGTCCAGCAGGTTGCGCACCAGCAGGCTGGAAGGACGGCACTGTTGCATCTTAAGTCGCTGGCGGTCCACAGGGCAGAAGTCCTGATCGCGCAGGAAGTTGCTGAGGCACTGAAAGCAGTACGTGTGGCCGCATGGTGTGTCCATGGGCTGCAACAGAGGCTGCAGGCAAATGTGGCAAACCAACTCCTCATCCACTTCATCCTGGTATTCATACAGGTGACTGTCCTGAACTTCATGACACTGTCCGCATTCCTTGCACACCCGCGCCCATGTTACAGCACCCGCCGGCAGAGACGCCTTGGGCTCCGTCATAGCGTTAGATTGAAGGGGCGATGCTGCACGTAGCAGGGCCAGAGATGAGAGCTTATGCCTCCTGTAGAGGAAAATTTTAGTTTTGCAGTGTAGAACCTTATTTAGCAATCTTAGGAATGCCTTAGCTGTGTGTAAGTTGACCATGTTATGTAT
>JAZGTI010004020.1:0-18888 GCA_036877585.1 Botia kubotai
GCTGAGAAGAGCGAGTCATTCATGAGTGAGTAAAGTCAGTCACCCGCTGAGAAGAGCGAGTCATCCGCGGGGTTAGGAAGTGTGCCATTCGCTCCTCAGTAGGCAGCACTGACTTATCAGTGGAAAACTGAATAGCTGCTGGTGATAGTTGAGTGACTTCCCACAGCAAGTCATCAGCAAGTGTTGACGTTACAGCATCTTGTTTTTAAGATTTAGAATTTATTTACAGGACTGGCTAACTTTAATTTCTAGAAGTTAATGGTGCTTCAGGATTTTAGAACAGAATGACTGTTTTTGAACAGGTTTGCTAAATGAGTTTTGAAAATGCATCAGGGGTTTCACTTTTCAGGGGAATTCATTTAAAATGACTTATTGCTGTACATCAAGCAGGGATGAAAGAAAGTATTTTAACATTAACTAAAATTACACACACTGGGTCTACAGTTAGAACTTCTTAGGTAAGCCTTAAACATTTGCTAGATGGCGTTATCCCGTGCAACTTCCAGTGCATTCTGGAAATCAAAGCCATGACCTTGACATTGCTGGTGCAAGTTGAGTTGAGGGGAGCCCACAGGTACATCATGAAAGGATGAGTCCAGCAAAAATGATATTTTACCCATAAATTACACTCAAGGCAATCTAGTAGAATATGATTTGTTTCTCTCAGCAGAACACAGTCAGAGTTATATCAAATAAAATCCTGACTCTTTAAATCCACCTTTTAAACAGCAGTTAATGGTTCTCATTGTTTTGAAGCTCCATCCATCACAAAAGAAAACTCCAGCAGTTATAAATGCCTTCTGAAACGAAACGATACGTTTGTGGGTGGACTTATCCTTTACAGCTGCATTGTCCTCTGTTGGTTACCAGGAAGAACGAACTCTCTTCCAGTTGGATGAGGCCATCGAGGCTCTGGATGCAGCTATAGAGTATAAGAATGAAGCAATCACGCAGAGGCAGAGACAGCTGCGGGCGTCTGGCAGCATGCTCACCCAGTGGGAGATGAACCTGATGGCCAAACTCACCTACCTGTCTGCCTCTGAAACCCGAGCCCTGCTCTGTAAATACTTTGACAAGGTCAGTGTCTGTTATCTCTCTTATGAAGTTGTGGCTATTCGTGTACATGTTTGTGGTGGTGAGGTTTATTTGGAGATGTGCAGTCTATAATGGTGGCCAAATCCCCCACTAACAAAACCAACAGCTGCACATCTGTGTGTATTACTGCCAGACATTAGCTTCTAGCCTCTGTGGCTAGATTTAACATTTAGCCTGTTTTCATGTGCAAAAGAGTTTTTAATAACAGTTTTTTCCCACAGTCTTGTTTGTGTTATATTCATACTGACTCTTATTTATAAAGTTTCACTGCTTATCATATTTAGGAAAGGCTAAGCCAATTATTACTATATTTTGTTTTAATTTGGAGTCAATATGTATTGTGAAAGTACTGTACAAATAGTACTGTTCACTTTGAATTGATGTGAAAATGTGAGCAGCAGGCAGCAGAAGCTGATGTGCAGTTAACCTGAGAGCTGATATGCGGGCTGTTGTAATGTGTGTGTGCTGCTGAAGGTGGTGTCTCTCCGGGAGGAAGACAGGAGGTTGCAGGTGGCTCTAGCAGAGCTGGAGTTGAGGGTCGAGGAGCAGCAGAACTTGGTTGGCTGGTTGGAAGCAGCTCTAATGAGACAGCAGCTGGAGACAGATCGCAGACTCACGCAGCAGCAGAAGCAACATGAGAGAAACATTCAGCTGCTGCTGCAACAGTGCAGAGGTCCAGCATGCACATTCACAAACACAATGCAGAACCTGTTTGTGAACCGTTTAGTGTTTATTACTGTAATCTTAATTGTTATTTTGACACCAACCCAAACCTTTGACACACATCTGTGGATGCGTACAGACGGGTTGTGGTTCAAACAGGCTTATAGATTTATTTACAATGATGCATTTGGCAGATGTGAGTTACAGTGCATTCAAGTTGTACACATCATCTGTCTGTATGTTCCTGCATGATACCCAAAAATAAACATTCATCATTTACATCATTTACTCACCCTGAGGAACACAAAAGGTTTTTGATGTCTGTTGGCACCATGTGAAGTAACGGTGATAACCATTGTCTTCCATTGTAGTGACACAACACCATTCTTTGTTTGTGTTCCACAGAAGAATGAAGTCATATACAGTCATTAGAAAACGCAACACTTCTCTCAGAAAATTGTTCCAATTGCACAAAAACAATTCACATGCTTATTGTTTTTGTTTGCACTGGAACAACACAGAAAAACTGAAGAAAAGTCAAACTTGATCAAATTTCACACAGAACTCAAAAATGTACTAGACAAAATTATTGGCACCTTTTCAAAATTATAAGAAATAATTGCTTTTCAAGCATGTGATGCTCCTGTAATTTGTATTTAGACACACCTGTGGCAAGTAACAGGTTTGAAAATCTAGTAATCACAACTAGTTAAATTGCAACCAGTTAAAATGGAGAAAAGTTGACTCAACCTTTGTGTTGTGTCACACTGAGCATGTAGAAAAGAAAGAAGTGTAAAGAGTTGTCTGTGGGGAAACATGAACAATCTCAAGACTACAAATCCATCTCCAGAGATAAAGTGAAAGTGACCTATTTGTCAGATATGGTAACGCATACCCGAAATGTGACCTCTGCATTTAACCCATCACTGGTGAGGAGTGAACACACACTGCAAGTCGTGAACACACACACACCCGGAGCAGTGGGCAGCACATTACTGCGCCCGGGGAGCAATTAGGGGTTAGGTGCCTTGCTCAAGGGCACTTCAGTTGCCCTTCAGATCTTAATAGGATCTTAGACCTTCAGATCTTAGTAGGCCTATAGTATGTTTGTGAACAAAGAGCTGACTGAACCGATAAAGCCACAAAATTGTTGAGCAAAATATAAGCATTCCAGCTTACATAGGGATGGCATGTAATAGACAAGATCTGCATTCTGAACCATCTGGCGTTTCTGGATTAATCTTGCAGGGCAGCCACCAAGTAGGGTGTTGCAATAATCAAATGTCATGAATGCAACAAACTGGAATCGGTCAGATAAATATGATTTAAACCATGCCAGTGCAGTTCCACTTATGCTAACGCTGTTTTCAAGCCTATTTAGTAGAATATAGTACAATATCATCAAGAGGTTTACAGCCCATGACACTGTAGCTAACCTCCCTGGACGTGGACGGAGGAGCAAAATTAATGAAAAATTACAATGAAGGATTGTTTAAATGGTGGATAAAGAACCCCGGTTAACTTCCAAACAAATTCAAGCTGATCTGCAGACACAGAGTACAACAGTGTCAGCTCACACTATCTGTTGCTATCTGAATGAAGTGAGACGCTATGGTAGGAGACCCAGGAGGACACCACTGCTGATACAAAGGCATAAAAAAGCAAGACTGGAGTTTGAGAAAACTATTGTGAGAAAACCACAATCCTTCTGGGGGAATGTACTGTGGACAGATGAAAAAATGATAAAAAATGACAAAAGTAAAGCTTTTTGGTAAAGGACATCATGGCACTGTATACAGAAAATGAAATGAGGCCTTCAAAGAAAAGAACACAGTCCCTACAGTCAAACATGGTGGAGGTTTAAAGATGTTTTGGGGTTGCTTTGCTGTTTTGACTGTGTGAATGGTATCATGAAATCTGATGATTACCAAAGAATTTTGGGGCGCAACATAGTGGCCAGTGTCAGAAAGCTGCGTCTCCATCAGAGGTCATGGGTCTTCCAGCAGGACAATGACCTGAAACACATTTCAAAAAGCACTCAGAAATGGTTACAAACGAAATGCTGGAGAGTTCTGAAATGGTCAGCACTGAGTCCAGATCTGAATCCCATAGAACACCTGTGGAGAGATCTCAAAACAGCAGTTGGGAGAAGACTGAAAATCTGAATGACCTGCAGCAGTTTGCAGAGAAGAGTGGTCCACGATTCCAGTAGAGAGGTGAAAGAAACTCATTCATGGTTACAGGAAGCAATTGATTTCAGTAATTTATCCCAAAGTGGGTTCTACCAAATATTAAATTAAGGGTGCCAATAACTTTGTCCACTGCATTTTTTGGGTTCTGTGTGGAATAGTATCAGATTTGACTTTTCTTCTCTGTTTTTTTGTGTTGTTCCAGTGCAAACAAAAAAAATAAACATGTACCAAAACATTTGCAACTGCAACAATTTTCTGAGAGAAGGGTTGCATTTTCTGACAGAATTGCAAGAGTGCCGATATTTTTGGCCATGACTGTAGGTGTGTAATGACATGAGGGTGAGTTAACGATGTTTAGAATGTTTATGTTTTGGGTGAACTTAAAGCTACTGGAGCTACCCACTCATTTTGGAAATGACACTTTATATGATCAGCTGACTGTGGCTATTGCTGTATTCTTTATGATATGGAGGAAATGTGTAGAATATGAGCAGGTTTTGTGGTCAGAAAAAAATGATGAGATGAATATATTGTATGTTGACTGTGTGTTTGTTGCATGTGCAGAGCATATGGATGAGGGTTTGGCTGGTAGACAGCAACAGTATGAAGGTCTGATCCATAACCTCAGCAAACAGCTAAACATCTGCAGAGCTGCCAATCAGGAGCTGAGCAACACACTTAGGGAGAAGAGCAGCCCTGGACATCAGAGCAGAGGTGACAAATGACAACATCTACGCTCAGTTCAAATAACGTCAAGTAAAAAGTAAATATTTATTTGCCTGGTTAACTAAGAAATGATACGTGCTCATACTTGTGCTCAGTTTTATTAGCCATTGTTAATCCATCGAGATTATGACAAATCCAGCTTGTTTTTCTGTTGATTACGTACAGTCTATATTGTGTATAGTTTGTACATTGTGAAGCTGTTTGTGTGTCATTGTGAGGACTCTTATTACAGCACACGGGTGTGTGTTTGTTTTGTATGCTCATCCATTAACATACTCAACTTTCATGGCATGAAGGATCTGTGGTTTGTCATTTCTGGATGGTTGGGATGTACGGTTACTTAGAAACTACTGGTTAAATTTTCAGTTTTCAAAACAAGTGAACCCACTAGAGTATTAAATTGTCACATGCAAGTCTCTCACCTGATGGGGGGCATATTTGCCTCAAAAACTGTAAAATCTGTGCATTTAGTTGATCGTTTTATTTTTTTAAAGACACATTTTTGGAAATGGCTTTTTCTAATGTTCATGACATTATACAAATGTCTGTTCCTTTAAGAAATGACTTGCTTGCAGCGAGTGTTTACTTGTGTACAATGAGACATCTTCTCTATATTCCACACAAGAAAACACTGAAGATGTTTAAATGAACGCTGCACTAGTTTGAGTCTCTCACACACAATAAAGATTTTACCGGCTGTATCTACTGGTTTAAACAGCTATAAATAGACTGATAATTCATATAGAGATGTTTGTCTTTGAACTTTTCCACAGGTGCTGGTGGTGACCGTCAGCTCACAGGATGTACTGAACAGGTTCAGGTTACTGACGATCTGCTCAAATCTTCCCTTGAGACGGACACAGTTCAGAGCTCCAGGGAGGAAACATGGGACCTCATTCATGCCCCTCTACCCCCGACATGGAGGCGCTCCTCTCTTCCTACAGAAGATCAGTTTAGCATGGAGGAGCTCAGGCGGAGAGCAGCTTGTGAACTGACAAATAACCGAATTCTTCAGCCCAGCACGAGTTCTGGACACTGGGGTGGGACGACCTCTGTGCCCCCCTCACGACTGCGAAGAGAATTCAGGAGATGGAGCCTCAACACGGGACCAGTTTCACCCAATTCAGCAATCATTGATGTTCGGAGAAACCCAGTGTAGTCCGCCATACCTCTTACAGTTGAATTTGTGTATCACTCCAATCTTTTGATTTCATAATACTGTTGTGTTCTAAAAAAATGTTGTGTTCTATGTAGTTGTGCTTTTCAAAGATCATTCTCAAAATATACGTTTGTTATCGCTCTGTCACAGTTAAGCAATTTTCACGGAGTTGTTTAAACTCTATTGGACGCGTTTTTTAGTGAGGCATGTTTAGTGATCGTTTATGTGCTTGCGCCCTCTGCTGGTGTAAGTGTTTCAGTGACGCCCGTAGTTCATCAACATCATCACACTGTTTCTGCAGATAGGCTACACTTTACATTTATGAGCTTAGTTTTAAAATGTTAAACAAAAGAGCGAACGTGAGTATAAATAAAATTATTAAAATGAACTTCATACAGTTATTCTTAAAAAAATTCTTGCGCATCTGGAGGTCAGTCTCAAGAGGACGGTGCAGGTTTAACCACCAGGTGACGACATAACCCTATTTTTCAAGATTTAAACAGTTTAGTCACAATCTTTGGCATTTTTCTGTGTGAAACCTGATCAACAGTGTTTAAAGTCGGAGGAAAATAATTCCGATCTAACAATTTGAAGATAATAATTACAGATAAAAATGGTTTGTATAATTCAAACACCCAAGATGTATGTAGAGGGCGTACGTAATGAGGCATTGGAGGAAACTGAAGTGTAAGAGAATATGCTTTATGTAACCATTTAATATTTTATCATTAAAATGGGTTTCATTGATTCATTTCCACTAACAGGGAACGGTCAACACGAGCTCGTATGAGCTGAATTGATCTTTCTATGGGGGCTTATAACAGTGTAACAATGAAATACACAAGAACGTTTTCCAAAGAAAGGAATCGACGGACAAAGAAATGCAATTTAATAGACGTGTACAATTGATTTTAATAGCAAAAAGAAAAGACGATCACATTAATGTCCTTTTGTACTTTATTCCTTTTTTATCTGAAAGCAGACATTATCTGATCACAAATGTGTAATAAAGTAGGCTAACCAACCACTAACATTAATCAACAACCTAAAATTGTTTACATATTACATGTATGACATCTGAAAGCATATCACAACCATATTACAGTCATATTTCAATAAACAAGCAGACGAGCAAAATAATAACATACTGGACGTATCTTATAGATGCTGAAACGTTTTGTTGTAACGTTTGTAATTCGTTTTTATTAACCTTTTGGTTTCAAACTTTAATATGAAATTACCATCTTTTCTGCTACAATTTATATTCATGTACAAATAGCAAGTTCAAAAGTGCTGTTGTCTAACCGTATAGAAACGTGGAGATTTTTCATTTTGTGGGTAAATTATGGTAGTGATCAAATGCACGTGTTAATAAAGAACAGAATAATTGTTATACCGTCTTTCATTACCACCTCACCTTACTCCATTCTTTAATAAAAATCGCGAAAATATACCAAATAATTCAATGTAGAACGACAAATAAAAACCTCAAATAATAATAATAATATGTTCTAGAATCTATACCAAACTGAATCGGCCCAAACAGATGTTACGTGTTAAAGAAGAGAAGTGCTGATTCAGGCGACAACTGTCATTAACATGATCATTAACATAATCGCAAATCCAATTATTAAACTGACATTTACCTCCAAACTGTTTTCTCTGTTCATGCTCAAGAGACAAAAGTGTAGAGTTGTGTGCTTTCTATAACAAACAATAATGACAAAACATATCTTAAATACAATTAACACGATATTAATTCAAACACTGAAATCATATAATCCAACTAATTAAACAGATCAACAATCAAATAATAAGAATGTAAAATCACCCACACCATTCAGAGATATAGACTTAAACAAACATAGCCTCAAGAATGAACATCATTCACCGAATCAGTAACACACACCAACTCAACAGAAGTCTCTTCATACGAGTACAAATCTCTCAGTCTCACACACACTTATGAGGACTTTCCAAAGACATAATGACTTTTACACTGTACAAACTGTATATCCTTGTCCCCAACCCTAAACCTAACCCTCACAACCCTTTCATAATCAGTTTCCATCGTGGGGACCGCTGGCTTGTCCACACAATGTAGGTGTGCCCCACTTTTACCATCCTCGTGGGGACATGTGGTCCCGACAGTGGTAAAAAGAACAAGCACACACAGACACACGCAGCTAAGGACTCATTTGGTGCCCCTGAGAAGATCTAACTGGCCACGTCATGTGATCTCATGAGAATTCTCAATGGTATCGCATTACATTGTGTTCAAACTCAAATCTTTTCAAACATTCAACATGAACAACTATTCAGTTATTTGTAGTTGCCATTTAAAAACAATACAAATTATTTCAATGCAGCTATACATTTTAATATAGTTAGCCTGTATCTTACCAAACTAGTAACTTAACTAACTTCCCCAACACTTAGTATTAACAGCCCGTAGCTTGAAATATCGAGACTACATAAACAATTACATGACAAAGACTGAACTCAACGCTAGAAGTCAGTGTTGTCCAAAACAGACTTACATTTACACGTAACATGTCAATCGTTCTTAAACGCTGAATGGCAAAAACTGCTGCCAGATACAGGATTAAACGTTTTAAATAATGACAACAGATTATGTGCACATTATATACATTCAATTTAATAGCTTTAAGAATGCAAATGTGTGAATACCAGTCGTAACACCTTCACGTCATGGGCACGTTCATTTGTATTCAGTACCGTATACAAAGTAACAGGACCACTGTGATGATGGCGTGACCAGAGCCACTCTCCACAGATATCTGAAGTGAACGATTCCTGCTACAGGACATAGCAAGCTAATATAATAACTATTACACAAAGTCAGGATACGACACAAATGTACTCTGCTAGTATCATTCACTAGTTAAACTCCCATTTATACACACGAGTCACGACGAGTTAAAATCAACATGTAAAAAAAGTCAAATCCAGAAATCTAGCAAATCCAAATCTATGTGAAAGCCCCTGACTGCTGTAGACTGATCTAGTTAACGAGATGTTGACCTTGGTCAACAGTCATGGACTATTCCTTTAACTTTAGTAAGCTTTCTAAATAAAGCGAGTCGAGTTTTACTTAACTACACGTCATAACGTAAAAGACCGAGATCAAGGAAATAACGGAAATAACATTTACATTTATTCATGTCTTCATTTAGCAGACGCTTTTATCCGAAGCGACTTACAAGTGACGAGAGCATTAAACATTTTGTCCTAAGAATCAACAAGCCGAGTCTACAAGCTACATTTACAAGTGGATATTGTACTCTGTTACTAGAGACGGGATGAACAGAAGTTTTCTGTAGGAAAGAGAATCAGAGCATTAGGGATTGGTCGGGTGTGTGTGAAACAGCTGTTTTTGGAGGTTGTGATGGTCTCAGCAGCTCGGGTGGAGGCTGTGAGTTTATTTTTCTCCATCTATATATCATTGGAGTTTTGGTTCCTTGCCACCGTCGCCCTGTTGGCTTGCTTGCTGGGAGACTGCTGACGTGTAACTTAGACTAGGGCTTTGTTTTGTAAATTGTAAACGTCCAATATTTTACTGTATATATTTTATGTATGTATGCATGCATGCTGCTTTTGCATGTTGTGTAGTTCATGGTACTATTGCAAATCCCTTTTACCCCTGTCCCATAAGATGTTGTCTATTATATGCCATCCCTATGTAAGCTGAAATGCATATATTTTGCTCAACAATTTTGTGACCATTAACATGTCTGACATTTGTTCTGTGTTTTATTATTATTATTTGTTTCTCTATGTAAAGCTGCTTTAAAGCAATGTAACATTGTAAAAGCGCTATATAAATAAAATTGAATTGAATTCCACCAGGTAAGTGAAATTCCTCGTTGTGGGGGAACGATTAGATGTCGCTCATTAACTGACTGTAGCTGGCGGGAAGGGACATGTCTGGAGGAGTGACTTGAGGTAGGAGGGCAAGTGTCAGAGATTTAAATTGAACATTTACCCAACTAACAAGTTTAGGTTGTAGGAATGTTTCCGTAACGTTTCCATTAAGTAACAAATACGTTGAAAACGTTATTTTGAAAGTTTTAGGAACGTTCCACTAACTACTTAAAATAACGTTGATCTATAACGTTAGAAAAACGTTTTACTAACGTTAAGAACGTTTCTGGTCATTTTAAGAGAACTGTTAGAGTACATTAGTCATTAGCTTAGCCTGTCCCAGTAGCGTACATATATAATATAATAAAACGCTAAATATGCATAAATCACGACGTGCGAATAATGCAATAAAATTAATGCAAATAATAGACCACTTCAAATAATAGCAATAATAATCTTTATTTTACAGCAGGCAGGTGTCCTTTAAACAGAATGCCAAAGAATTTCAAGAAATGAATTACAAAATGCTTGTAAAATAAAATACCGTTTGTGCTTAAAGAGAAATAGATAAATCACAATTTATTTGAATATGTATGAATCCACACGCGCGTTTCTCTTATAGTCTAGTTTTTAGCCTGAGGTTTGCATCGAATTGATTCAGAAATTGAATGACATCTACTATGTCTGGCAGTTCTTTGAAACGTTCAGAAAATGTATAATTGATTAATTTATGTTCTGTATTACATTTAAAGTTATTGAGTAATGTAAGCTTGAAGAGGCGAGACGGTGAGGAAACAGGGAAGAGAAACAGGGGTTCATGTGAAGTCACTGACGCTTCAGTTCATGTGTTTGGAATATAAAGTTCACCTCGCGCTTCTTTAGCTGTTCAGTAACTGCGAGGATTCAGACAGCGCGTTTAAAGGAACCTGTTGTCACTCCTGCTCTCAAAAATATTTTTACATCGTTGTCTTTCTGATAAAACCACACGGACACACAATGAGACGATGGTAACGCACAGCTCAATGAAGGCATTGAAGCAGATGTGGGCTTCACACAGAATGTTTTTGAAGTGTCAGGACATTTCGTCACGGGTTATATATGTTGTCATTTTATACAATTTAATAATGACAATTTCTGTTGAGCAAATAATGGTGAAAGTATTTCTGTGTTTCTTCCCTTGTGCAGTTATTTTCTTTCAAAATGTTTTCGCTAATTATTTTTTTACTGAAAAGCATACTAGCCTACTGAGAAATATGTCAATAATTGATTTTCATAAAAACTACCTTTGGAAAATATTCACCACAGTGCATCAACATGTGATAACTCGCCTCGAACAGGAAGCTGCATAAGAATTCATAACAGATCTGTTTACAGCATCACTGTACGTGTAGACTTACTGCTCATCTGTGCTTATTCGTTTTTTATTTGACAGTTGTTCATTATTAAACAGGACATTATTGCTGCAGATGTCGATTAGAAAATGCTAAAGCTGTAAGCGTGCTAATTTCATGTTATCTTACTATAGGAACTGTGCGACATAACGGCGACATAACGCGACTCTGTCATTCTGAAACGTGTCACATGAGAGAGAGAGACAGAGAGAGAGAGAGTCCCTGTGATTGGCCGCCCGGCTGCCTGCTGCTGGAGTGACGTCACTGCAGGAGAGAAGTGTCAGTGGAGAATGGGCTGGTGAGGAAGCAGACGCTTCCAGACTGAAGAGAGAAGATCACCTGCGGAGAGCGCAGACGCTCCCGACTGCACAGATTACACGCATACGTGGTGTGATAAAGCAGGCATGCGTCTGCTCTTCCATTCATGCTTTAACACTGTGAGCGAGCTTTTCAAGAGAGGAATTCCCCATCGTGGAATAAAAGTGCCTGTTTCAGTGCGTGGATCGCAGAGGCAAACAGTCGAGGGTGATACTTATGAACTGCGACTTTTTCAAACGGGAAAAAACATCATCGAAGAGATGGGAGCGAAAAGTGATTTACGCGTCGTTTTCTGTAAGGCAGGAACCTCCGTTTGTCCCCACCACACTGGCCCTCGTACCTTTCTCACAGAGAGGAATATGCACGTCATTTCATAAGTAAGGATTTTAAATGATCGAAATGATTGCTGTTTGTACTTTATTTATTTTTAAAATATGTATGGTGCTTGTATTAATTTATACTGAATTTAGTCTTCAGTGGTTCTTACATTAGCAAACGGCTGATGCATGTTAAACATGCACGTGTGTGTTTCATTCTAACGTTTCACGTGAAGTGTTTATAACTGGCCCCGTGCAACAGACAAGGCCACGTTCAAAAGCAAACACACTGAACACTATCTGTGTACCCAGCAGACGAACCGGACCTGAGATGTAATGAAACTTTTAATGCATGATTCTGATTGAATGGAATATAATTGATTTGTGTAGCGTGCATATCTTAAACCGTAATGTGAGCGGGCTTCCCAGTACCTATATAACACTGAAGCTATTTTTCAGTATAGTTTTTGGATTACAAATAGTTTACACACATGGTTTCAGCGTTTAGTTATAATGGCTTTACAAAATGGGGGCATACAATTTTGGTACAGGATATCTGCTAATTGCACATTTTTATAAACATACGTCAAATATACATTTCTATATCTAATAATAGGAAAACATTTGCTTGCTTGTTTGCGTGCATGCTTATTTTGAAACAACGAAGAAAACATTTGCAGACGTATATCAGACGTTTAATATTTTGTTGTGTTCTAAAACAATATGCACACCTAAAAAGCCGTAAAGGATAAACATTAAGATTTATTGCATTTATAAATAGTTCTTTGTGTTAAGTATAATTTAAAAAATAAAAAATAGTAAATCGTATGACGTCACATTCTACGTGAGAATCACATATAGCTTCATTAGTTACTTCAATAATAATTAAAAACATCACTATTAAAATACTTTATATCGTTAATAAAAAATAATGTCTGAAATTTCCACCGCATAGTTTTAAGGACAAACATTTATCAGATTACACCAGACACAGATAAAATATCCTACACACAGATTGAGGAACTGTAATGTGATTAATGTATGGAAAACAAAACCATGTGGTAACGTACAAGATCTGATGAGCCACATGAAACCCTGCAGATCATTAGACCTCGTTGTAATTTTAAAAGACTGCTAGTGAGCAAATGCTGCTGAATGAATCACTGCTGAATGAACAACTTCCAAAAGCTAAACTGAAAACACATCCAGACAGAACTGCAACTTCATGCCTTGACTTTTGTGTATTATAAGCGAATGGGTGTATATTCACCACGTGGTGAGAGTCTGGCGATTCCCATTAGCCTATTCAAAACTAACCTGTTAACAGTATTTACAGGTCAATGAGGCGTAAATTTGTGCTTATTTGTCTGGTTCACTGCGCACTACCCCTGTTTTCATTTATCAGGTGGACTTTATGAGCTGGTCCACAATACAGAGTGTTGACAGGAGGTGGTTGCTATCTTTGGTTATCTAGCTGTATGAGTGTTTATCTGCCTTCATAAAGCTAGATAACCGAAAGTAGAAACATCCTCCTTAACTGCACAGTAGACAAGTTCACTGGCGAGCAGCGATCACTCGGAAATACTGGAAGAGTTACCAACACGAGGTCAGTGGAAGTCCTACAAAACATCAGATGACCACACAAGTCATACAGGCCAATTAAATACTTACAATACTGTAAACCGATCCGGCCTGCGTCACAAGAGATTTAACACGGATCAACACTGATATTCTGCATTTAAAATACACACCTGAACAGCGAACACATTTTTAAGTATGTGATATCTACTTCTACAGGTTGTTTAATTTATACATTTCGAGGATTAATATTTGTTTTTCCTTGGAATTATATTTGTAGAGGTTTTTGATTAAATCGGATATCCAGTTCTCACATACTGTATTCTGTATTTGGATGTGTAATTCCTCCAATTGAGCCAATTGTTAAAGAAACATTTTTAGATTTAATTTATTATATAGGAATATATTAATGAAAATGTGCAATAATGTTTCCGATTGAAAATGTGCAACATTTGATGTTTCATTCTTTATGTGCTGAATTTCATACAGACGGACTTTGCATCAGCTGCTAATGGGAATATTAGTTTTGTTATGGCAAACTCTTCTGAGGCAAATGAAAACCTGTCAATTGTGTTCTGGGTTGTTAACTTTACGCTAAATTAGTTTGTAATTACCTTCCCAGCGGGTTTTCACGAATCAGATAAGTGAAATAACTCAACCTAATTTACACTACATGATAAAAAAAGCCAAATGGCATTTGGTGCACTTTTATAATCGCCCTCATTCAGCACCCTGGCTGGGGAACACTCGCAAAATCAAGGCCTACACAGAGGCTTAATGGGCGTGTAGTGGGTTTACTTATTTATCTAAATGGGGAAATTCCTTATCCACTCTCCAACATTAACAGAAAACGCATTTTTACAATAAAAAAGAAAACTGTATTTTTATACAGTTTTACAAATGACACATCCCCAAAATGATGTTCTGCTCAAGATTTGTCAGGTTTTGCTGACTTTTGAGTACTGACTTTTGCCCCTGTGCTACGATGTTGTTTAGTGAGGAATAGCCTATATTAATTAATACAACTTACCTAATACTCAATTAGTAAATTTAACAATAATAAAAGAGGGTATTTTTAGTGAGATCTAAAAAAACAAGTACAAAGCAGCATGTCTGCTGTAGGCCTGTTTATAATGACTCTGACAGAATAGTTTGGCTGGTTAATGACATTTTGTTTAACGGTTGTATGCACACTAAAACTACCTTTAACACTAGCTTTATTAACTAAAGGAGGTGCCTGTTTTAAATGTTTAGAGACAGGCAAGAGTGTATTAGTTTATATATTGACAGTGTAATCTGTGTACATTCTGAGAGACAACAAATATCTTAATGATAGCAGATTAAAGACAAAACAATTAATCATTTTGTAAATAATTAGTTAAAAATATCGCCACATTAAACAAATGCATTTCACCTGCCAAGGGTGCAAATTAAGCCTTGCTGAAACTTTTAAATCTAATTACAGTATATAACTGTCATTTGGGATTTTTGTGAAATATTTACATCCTTTAGCTAATGATCGTATGAAAGAAAGACATTCCGTTCTTTTTTTAATTCTGCTGTCTTTTTTTGCTTCATTCAGTTGACTACAGCCTCTCAGTGTCTTTGTGAGAGACCAGAGGACTAAAGCTGATATAAACCGTCTGGTAAGTAATCTCAAACCTTATTGCAATGCAACACTGTAATTAGAATAATTAGTGGTAGAGTTAATCTGCAGACACACACAGTAAATCATAAAGTATATGCTAATGAATGCATTCAGTTCAAAGGAGCTAAATGCAAATATTAATCCCAATCAAGATCTCCGTGTGTGCAGGACATTCATCTTTCAGCAGAACGGACGATAGAACAGGAAAAGATCATATCTGTTTCACACTTACATCAGTCTTTGTCTTTATGTACATGCATATTAAACACTCGTTTAAACCCGTCCACCTGCCCAATAACCCGCATGAATTTTTTGAAAAATTATTTAAATAATAAGTCATAGATATTTAGATATATAGATATAGGCACTAATATTATATAATTGTTTATACTGTGTGCTATCTGTTTAAAAGCATATCATGCCGAGGTTTTGTGCTTCACACCAAACATTAGCAACAGAATCAGTGTTTACTAACTTTTAATCATGAAAGAGTATAAAGCACAAAGCGTAATTATATTTAAAAGCATTAGGCATGATCCGTGTAAAAAGAAGACTAAATCTGAATGAGAACACATTTTAACATGGTTGCTAATACAGAGTGTCACTGCAGGACATTAGGCTTCAATGGGATAAATGATCAGAGAGAGGAAATGATTTGTCATCTTAATAATGATATGAATGTATGGGCCACTATCACATTGCATATTACTTTATGTAAAATTAATGTGAGCAAAGAAATTCTGTCATCATTCATTTACATGATCTTTTCCAGCTAAACCGGTTACTCTGTACATTTGAATAAGGCTTATGGAATGAAATTATGGCTGGACAGCAACAGATATTGGCTGATTCAGTGACCTTTGCAATGAGCAGCACTAGCAAACACAAGAGTGAGGACGCATGCCTCTACACAATTCCTATTAGCAGGTTTAAAACATGTTTAATTGTATTTACCTTTTTAATGGTGGGAATCGTCTTTCCCTGCTGAAGTTACATGGCATAATATTATACAGCAGTTGCCATGACATCTGCCTTGGCACAGATAAAAAGGGCTTTTTTGTGCCTTATTTTCTTGTTACCCCTTCGTAACTGCCAGCCATTTACACACTGCCTCACTGGTGTAAGAGGGGGAGAGGAAAAAATGGTGCAACTGTCCAAATGAAAGAAAAGGGTGAAAAAAGAGAGAAAATTAATAGTCAACCTTCATCCTTCTCCTAGCAGCTCCCTCATCAACGGAAGCATTCAGTGCCATCTGTGCCCCGGAGAAAAGCAACAAAATGTGACTCTACATCCCAAGTGCCAATGGGGACAAAGAGGCTGCCAGCTGCCATGGACCAGCAGATGCTGCGAGACTGCAAGGCAATGAGGGCTGTGCTTATAGGAAGCCATCTTGATGGAGAAACTGGCTGCTGCTCCCTAAAATGGCTGTGTTGACATGAGGTAAGCTGCTATGTCAGACCTAGCTGCTGCATTATTCTGTCCTCGAGGTTCTGATTTTAGCTTGACATCCTAACTGACATGCCACTTAAAAACAAAAGCAAACAAACGGGCCGATCCCTAAGCAAAACTCCTCGTTTTCTCTCAAAGACTGAACATGTTTCGCTTTCAGCTTTGGTCAGGTTTTTAGTCAAAATCATTTTCTTTACAAAGAAATATCACACTGACTAATTAGAGAATAGCACAGTAAGTCACACTGTTATCTGTGTATGCAGTCAGATGAACACATATCTGCTGATTTGGAGCGAGCTTTGAAGGTAACTGACATGAGAGTAAAAGCAGCTATTAATGTGAGCATTTATCCCACAGAAGTGCTCAGATTATTTGACTGGAGCTTGTGTGTGTCTCTGAGGGATAAATGGGTCTATTAAACAAAGTTAAACTAATCCATAAGCCAGTTCAATACAACTGCCCCTCCTACAAAAACAACCTGGTGTTCAACATCAGATCTGATGGAACCATAAAGATAGAGCTGCTTGACCCTGGAGAGAAAGTACTCAACTAATTATTTTGGTTAATTGATATATAGCATCTCTTGACCAATGGAACACAATTAAACTAGACTGAAGAGCACTCGTATACTTAGTATTGAGTATTATTAGTGTTTGACATTTTTTCCTACTTTTAATGGTACACTAAATTTATTGGCATTAGGGTGCCAAGTGCTCACATCAGCTTGCAACAGCGCGCACCTCGCCCTGCCCAACTATAATGTGCTCCACAGGCTGCATGTTTTCAATGGTGTTTGGTGTCTCTTATAATATCTACAGTTTGTACCATGAGTTGGTCAGGTCTTCAGTCAAGAGCTAAGATACATCCAAAACATTATATTGCTTGTATAAGAAGTGTTTGATTGATACTGTGTGGAAAACAAAATGTGGTCAGGCCCCTGGTCGCAGAGCTGGGATTGAAATGAATGAATTACATGTCATTCAACACAGAAAGATGACTGCTTGTGTCATAATGGATTGTTGATGATATGCAAATAGCTTTGCTGCTTTATTTATTGCTAAAATTATTAGAGTAGCTGAAGCACAAGTATACTGGACATATTAACTTCAGAACGAGAAACTTATATTTTTAATCGTGAAAAGAAACATATAGAGCAGCGCAACTATCCGGAATACATTGAAATGTAAAGACAATACAAATGAAAGCGTCATCTATTAAATATCTAAAGCCACTGAATCGTCCTCATAAGAGCAGAAAAGCAAGTTTGCATACTTACTCTTAGTAAGCTGTGTCCCTCTGAGAAGAGCTCCTGTCCCTCTGAGAAGAGCTCCTGTCCCTCTGAGAAGAGCTCCTGTCCCTCTGAGAAGAGCTCCTGTCCCTCTGAGAAGAGCTTCTGTCTCTCTGAGAAGAGCTCCTGTCTCTCTGAGAAGAGCTCCTGTCTCTCTGAGAAGAGCTCCTGTCTCTCTGAGAAGAGCTCCTGTCTCTCTGAGAAGAGCTCCTGTCCCTCTGAGAAGAGCTCCTGTCCCTCTGAGAAGAGCTCCTGTCCCTCTGAGAAGAGCTCCTGTCCCTCTGAGAAGAGCTCCTGTCTCTCTGAGAAGAGCTTCTGTCCCTCTGAGAAGAGCTCCTGTCCAGTTATCACAGTCATCGATTAGCAGCCCGCTAACCTAAAAAATTAAACAAGCATTAAAAAGACATTTTATCCTAAAAGTGAAGGTTTGGCGTCAAAACTGACGTGTAGAAAACATCTGTGATGTTGCCTGCAGTCTGCAAATAAAGGAAGGAATGATGCAAGCGCTGCGGTAATGAGAGAGCAGACAAGCTGCGCATATGAACATAATTGCAGAGGAACAAGCAGCGAGGACTGAGCCGCCAATTAAAGCCACAGCAGCGTTTGAACAGCTGCGAGGAAACGTGACTCCAGTCTTCAACATTTGTAACACATTTTAAAGCACAGGATGTTATGTCACGTGTGCTCGTGTTGTAGATATCCAGTGCAGTACACACTCAATATTGTATGTGTGTAAGCGTTATCTTTAAGAATATATCACGAAGCAAATGCAAAATGTACCCATACGGGATGAATTTTAAACACAATACAACAACAGGGGCGATTTCTTTCACTGGCTTGCAGGGGACGGAAAAGAACAGCTTCTGCCGTCCTCATTTCTAAATGAAAGCTGGAGGTTGTGTGATTTCTTATGGACTCTTAGTAGGCAGGCGAATTAAGATGAGACCTGTTTAAATGAGAGATTTAAACCTCTTTAAGACAGCACATGAGTCAGGGGTTAGTGTTTTTATATATGATATATTAATAACACCCACATAGTTTCTCCTCTCAGCGTCTCTGTTAATAGCTAAATGCTCCAAATATAATATAAAACTCCAAATATATTTTAAATTTGTATGTACAATGGAAATACGATGCTGTACCTTTAACTGGGAATTTTAATTAGGCATTCCATCTAGC
>JAZGTI010004020.1:18896-29373 GCA_036877585.1 Botia kubotai
TCTCTCTCTGCATCTCTCTGGTTTTATGTAAAATATCTTGAACTGCTTAAATATCTCAGACAGGCCACTAAACACATTTTCTACATTGCAGCAGGAAGTATTATTATAGAAGAAAATGTAGGTGTTTGTGTGTGTGAATATAAGCGGGCAGGGGGAGTGGATGTGACTGCTGCAGAACAGTGGCTGAAACTGTTAATTATGCTGCTTGGCACAGTGCCAAACCCATACCAGATTTTTCCAGTTCAATATGCAAATCATGCTCTGTGTAATGTTTTTGCTGGTTTACCAATACAGTCCTCTGTGATTCCACTAAAATATATGAATCCTATAGATATGTATGTTTAAGTTTGAAGGCTATTTTTTTGTTGAATTAAACATGCTATTCAGCAGAAAAAAATATAAATGATAATTTCATCTCATTGTTGTGATCCCAGCAGTTCCTCTGCATGCCGACTGCAAAATAATTCAAGAAATTCTAATAATTCGGATGACTAAAAATCCTCTTTCCTGTCAAACTGGATTCTTTTCTGTAGAAGCAGGTGAACTGAATGTACTTTATGAAAATGGATGTGTTCATTTTAGCCGTTGCAGTTCTTCATAGCCTGAAAAGTGTGGAGATATGTAACTGTTTTCACTTTAACACAAGGTCAGCTGTACCTCTGCGTGTGCGTGTGTGTGTCCATAGGCAAGAGATCAACCCAAAATGGTCGCATAGACCGTTCAGACAACAATATTTTCAGAATGTGTTTAAAACTGTTGATCTGTGAGCAATCTACAGTCACGGATTCTGTGTTGGTAAACAGCTAGTGCCCTCATTATTATTCTGAGCCCCTCCCCTCTTCTACAATGGCAGCATTGTATGTGGAGTACTTGACATGGTTCCACCCCCTTTTCCCACCATTGTCTGTGTGGATGGAGTGCAGAGACAGTGAAGGTAATAAGCTGAGAATGATGCTCAGGTCCAGACAGAGGCAGATGCTTAAATTACCACCCTAACAGACAATCCTCAGAGACTGACTGAGGACAGGAGTGTATTATCACCCATGCATGTCCGTGCAGACGAATCAGGAATTGTGTGAGTATTTGCACAGTCACTGTAGATGTGCCCATCTCTGTGGCATGTTTGCGGTGCATGCCAGTGTGCTGGGCTCACTGGACATGGGATGAGTTGGCCCGTTGGCATTTTACAGTGAAATAGTTTTAATACAGTCTTTAGTGCTATATGCAGTTTAAACTTTTATTTGATGCTTATATGCTATTGTAAATATATGCTTTACAGTGTTTAGAAATCATAAAGTTTTGTATCTGTTAATGTATTTAGTATATACACTGATATAAACTGATTGTAATAATATGATAAACCTATATAATTCAAGTCGCATTTGAAGAACAGTTTGTTCATTCCTTTCCCCCTTCTTACAGAACATTACAGTTCTTTAAACCCCATTACAATAAATTAACCAGTAAAACAGAGCCAGTGATACAGAAACCCAGAGAGAATGTTTACAGGACAGGAACGGTATTTTACAGTAAAACAAAAGAGAATGACAAAGAAAGGAGAAATTACTCAAAGAAATGGATAGGTAGATAGAGTGAGGGATAAAAAATACTGCAGAAAGAAATGCACAGATGCACAAGCCAATGAGCATTTCTGAACTTCATACAAACACAGAAGATAAACAGTGTGAGATAAACACGTCATTGATGAATACACTGATGATAAATGGAACAGGGAGAGAAAGTGTGTTTGGAGGAGAAGAGATGTGGTGTGGAAATGAGGGGTTACTGTCTGCTCAATCTGTGGGCCCATGTGGCAGCTGCTGCAGTTGGCATGTTAATATCAGGGGCCTACAGGAGAGACGGCTATCTGGGAATATTTGGCTGGCAGACTAACAGTTTTCTTCTCATCGTGTGTCATCTTTATGTCCGGTTTTGTGTGATTTGACAGATTTCTCTCTAAATCCAGTGCTGATCTCATTCTTTGCTCCTGTGATTAAAACTTTGTTTCAGGTTAGATTTGGAAATGAAGTGTGAATGGAACTACAGTCGAAATGGATCTTATGTTGACACTGAAGACACATTATGTACTTGTATCTTATATAAAGGTTGCATTTATTGTTCTACACCCAAGGTCACTTTTTAAGTGGATAATGGATAGTGTTAACAAAGACATTGAACAAGAGTGGACAAGCGTTACGAATCCCTCTGGTTCAGAACAGTAAAACGGACAGTGAGAGCGCAGAGTATCATGGGACGCACACCCAGCCTATCACAGAAGCATCTCCTGGGTTTGCATTTAAGGCGATTGCGTGTTTTACAGCAAAATTCCCCTTTTCCCTCTTGTGGATACCTCAGCTGTTGATCCCGTCTTAATCTTGGGATAAATACGATTATCCTGCAAAGGGGGTTTTTCCTAGCTTTGTATCGGCTATGGGCGAGCTTTGAAATGGTTTCCCCCACCTTTTTGTCCCCCTCTTTGGACAAGTGGTAATGAAAGCCTAGCATTGGATTCCCGAGCAGAACTGTAGTCGGAATAACTGGCAGCTGAAAGAACCACAGCTTTAGATGAAAACGGGACCATGTGAGTGTACAGCACCTCAACTAAGATCATGAGTTTCTCCAAACTTCAGTGATCTGTCTGGATAAATGCAAATGAGCATTGTGTCTGAAGCAGATGTTTTGACTGGAACACCTAAACCATTATAAAAGACCTTGAGCCAGAATTAAGAGAATTACAGTCAGTTTCTGCATAGAAAGATGAAGTGTTAATGTAACTACAGTCGAAATGGATCTTATGTTGACACTGAAGACACTCGGTCATTTTGTTTTATCATTTAAGGCTTATGTGTCAACAAATTGAAAATGTGTTGAAGATATAGAAACATCTCTGTTGATTTGTGATCATCTGTTTCTTTACATATGAACGTATTATGTTTTAAATAAACGTGTGTGGAATTCACATGCGGTCTGACACTTCTACAGATGCTCCATAAGGACGTGTGATCCTCTTTATTGCTATCAGAATCAAGTTCAAGTTCATTGCCTGTGGGAGTCCCACCAGATTGGGAACTACTACTTCCACCCCTGTGAACCAGCTCACCCCCTGTAACCCACACCCTATCTGCCCCCCACCAGCCCCCTTGTCATTTTGGTGGCCAGCTGGAGGGGCTCTCTGCTCTGTGCCGTTGCTAAGGGAGAGAGGGCTGGCTGGGCCAGCAATGTGCTGGTGAAAAGGCCCGCCTGTCAAAGTGTCTGAGGGAAGTCAGGCTGGTTGTCTCCCCCTCTGTATACATACACACTTAAATATACAGGGTAGGTGTGTGTGCCTGTGTGTGTTCCAGACCCTGGGAATGATGGCAAGCACTTTATATTCATCAGCCTTCCGCCCCGTTCTGAGTGACTTTGGTAAACCCAAAGTCCCCCCCCCAATGTCTAGTCCACTTCCATCCCATAATCCCCTCACTGTTTGTTCTTCTGTAGGAGCAAAATGACCGTGGCGGTAAAAAAGATGTTTCTCCAGATAACTAATATCTGCCTCTATCCTGTGTATATACTTCATAGCCCTTCATCCAGTGGTTGACCAGTTGTAAAGATGATAACAGCTGTTCTATGTTCTAGCTGTTCTAAATATGATGTTTCTCATAGTGTATAATTCCCAGTGGAGTGATGTGGTCAGTTTGTATGTACACATGACATTAGAATGTCATGGATGATTCTGTTTCCATTACAGTAGAGAGAGAGAGAGAGAGAGAGAGTGTGTGTTTTCTTGAGGTCTCATTCACAGTTGAGGATGAGAGTTGGGAATAAAAGGCTGGTGATTTGCATAAGCTGCATGCTGTCTGAGGAGTTTGGGAAGGGGGGGGGGCTTGAGGAAAAGATATGAGGGAATATAAAAAGAGAAAGAAACCCCACATTGTAGAGGCTCAGAAAGAGAGAGGGGTTTGAATGAGGCAGAGAGTGAAAATTGACAGAGAAAGGGTCTTGCCAAGACTCCTGCAGGGATTAAATTGTCCAGAAACCTCTACACAGAATTTGGGGAAACTGGTAACAGTGTTGGTACACATCACACGCAGCAGATTCTGGTGATGACAGAGATGAAAAATAAAATAAATGAAGTGGTGGATATGAAAGTATTGTAAGTGTTGTATATAGTACCCGCCACTAGAAAAACACATTTGTTTTACTGACTACATTAATTGGACCAATAAAAACGTATACTCAGAATGATCTCAGAATACCATCCTCTTTAAGACTATAATGACCACTGAACTGAGTCAAATTGTGAAAATAATGCACACAAAAAGCTGCCCGTTATTATCGCTGATTGTTCTCATTAAATTGAACAACTTGAAAAGCCAACAGAATAAACTCCAACCTTTCCAAAAACTCTAAGCTTTGGAATTTTAAAAGCCATGCACACCCATAAAACCACTTCCATCTGTTTGTGGAAATATGAAAAGCACTAAATATGTGACTCAAACGTGTATTGCATTGCCCTTTCAGACCAACATTTCCATAGTAACAGCACTGTTTGATTGTTCTGAATCTAAATGCTGTTTGAAACACTATATTAATCTGGAATGCAGCACAAAATAGCAAAGTTGATTTCTGCATTTTAACAAATGTGTTTTCTAAGTTAAGGTGGTCAGTTAAGGTGCAGAATATTCAAGACAATCTCAGAAACCTGCACATCAGGGCACATTGTATATTTTCCTGTAGGGAATGTATTTTAAAAGCATCAGTACAAACGTTTTGTACTCAGTAAAAAATAAACATCCCTTCTGAATCTCATCCAACTATCAGTCTTTGCATCTGCTTCTGATGTTGTTAATATTTATCTTAAAAAAATAACACCAACTAACATTACAGTGACATTTAGACTATGTACTTGTATATGGTTGAAATCACAATAAACTCCACTTGTAAATTGTAACTAGCTTTGATGTTGCCTTTAAACGCAGATTGTGCTGTTATCTCTGTTGTCCTACATTTATATCTGTCATAACAGTAAACATGTGATATTGTTACCTAACAGTGACACTCCTTCTTTTCTCTGTAAGTCTGACAATGATCACAACTGTGGATGAAAATCACTGTCAACAGCTGCTGAAGAAACAGAGACTGTGTGGCTGTTTTTATCCAGCGTGGACTCCAGACGCTTTACTGTGAAAATTGAAGTAGCAGACATGAGGGATGGATTTAAAACATGCACTGATTTAACTGCTTGTTTGAAGCTGATTTCTGATGGTGGTAACTGATATATCAGTGGCTGTTTACCCAGTTAAATCTTAGATGTTAAAACAAGCTGTTGTACAATCTTAACTGTTTAACTGAAGAGAATAATGTGCATCAGTGTGTAAAATGTTTACAGTAAACCCTGACATTATTTTCATGTGAAAGACTCACTTGTGTTGCCTGTGTGCCTTTAATGTATTATTTGTGTATGTGGAATGTACACACTTTTGTTTAGATCAGATTACTTCTCATCATTTACATGTTTAAAACAGGAATAATGAACTTCTCTGCGTTTAATGCTGTCACACTGACTTATGTTCTTGTGATGTATGAAATAAACTCTAAAAATAAAGATGCATTGAAACAGTCACTAAATTTGTAAAGCATTTTGAGTCACATTTTGATGTCCTCAACCACAGTTTCACATGCAGTAGCCTACAGACCTGCCACTCCAGTCAGCACCATAAACGGCACATAACAAGATGAGAGGAATAACTGAACCAGTAAATCACTTCTCTTACTGACGTGCAAAAAAATGATGCAAGAATTCAAGAATGAGTCAGCATGATTTGTGCTACCATGTTTTGGGTGTTTATTAAATCTATGGGAATGAAGAAATACATCTCAGATTTGCTCAGCTCATATCACAACGATTTGCTTGTCTTGACAGGCACACTTTGATTTATTTTATGTAGTGGAATTATTTTCAGTATTTTTTCATGAAGGTGTATAAACAGATGTCTCTTACTGCTTTATATGAAGGGTATTTAACATATTTACGAATATTTTGCAGCGTTGTTAAGTTAACATATTTGTAACATCTTAGTGTTAGTAAGAATGTTTTAAGTCAATAATTATAGTTAAAAAGAAAATGATCTCTATTTTAAAGTAGCACATGTACATTAATTCGTCTCATATACAGCTTTGACACAAAATTTAAAGGTTTAACAGCAAATGAAAACATATCATAAACTGCCTGTTCGTTAAATTACTAGACTAAGTTAACAGTCAAATCGTGATATATGTAGCGCAGATTAGCGCTAATATGTGCTGTGCTCCGGAAATCTCTGCAGGACACACACGTGGCGCTTCTGTGTGATAGACCGGCACTTGTTACACATGTAACTGTGTAAGTAGGAGCGTGTCCTGAAAATGACTATTGAATATTGACGCTTTTGTTTATAGAGCCTAAATCTATATAAACAATACTAAATGAAACACTAAATGAAATCGAAATCTTAAACTTGAAATGCAATGATAAACAATGCAAAATTTAGAAAATGTAATTATTGCAATATTTAAAAAGATTCTTTCTATTCGCGACTCCGGATTCGCACATATTGCAGGCAGTCATAACAAACACTAGTTACACAGACACAGATAATAAGCATTTGCATTAGCCTGTTCGCCGCGCTTTGATAGTTTCAGTTAACTAAAGAACTCGGTATACTAAAATTCTGCCCTCATCAGTGGGGCTTTTGTTCTGTTAACTGTATTATTAAAATAAGTTATGCTTAGACGTTTATTTATTTTAAGATAAATAATACCCAGTGTGCAATCACGCGCGCAGACACGCGCAACACTTATTGGTGCTGTTGACTGTCAGTTTTAAGATGACGTCAACAGTAGTGTCCCGAGGGCCCCTACTGATGACACGAGGGTCAAAGGTGAAGTTCTGGGTTCAAGTGGGTTGTCCAATTACTCCCAAAGGGCCAATCGAATGATGCCAGATGAAAAAGCTGGATTGCGTTTGCGCTGTAGTGCTGCACTCTTCCGGTATTGTAACTTTTCATTAATTTGCTTAAAGTTTAGGTTTTGTTCAAAATCATCTAGGTTTGTTTTAAGGCAAACACGCTTTTCTTTTCTGTCATGTCAATTTCTTACGTTATATCCTGTATTACAATGCAGGCACCACTCACGTCATTTTACTGTGTATCCTGGTGTACATTATTACGTCATATTCTGCATTCTGACGTACACGCGTACGCCATGTGTTATGCGCTATGAAAGAGCTAAGGGTCCGAGAGATTGAGGAGTCTGTCTTACAAAGCTGATGTAACGTCGCGTGAATGATCGCGCGTATTCATTCATTTAGCCGCGCGTCATATAGAGAGAAATAGCGAAATAGCGAAAAAATCATCTTCATCGTTGATGGAGGAGGAAAATAACATTTTTTTGTAATAATCGTCAACGAAAATAAATAAGATTGTCTGGCTTGTGGCAAGATGTTGACGGTGGCCAATGACAAAAGTCAGTGATGGCGATAATATGTAAAATGTTGACAACTGATAAATGTACAATAGCGATTTTACACCGGACAATATGAGCTCTCATAACATAGGCTATAGCCTACTGAGAATAGCACAACATCTAAGATCTTTTATTAAATACCAGACGAACAGCAATTAACGCCAGAGCAGCTCAGCAGAGCCAGAGCGCTGGGATTATTGTCCAATCATTTATATCTTACAAACAAGTAAGCATTAGAGTCTGTATTATACGTTAGCATAAGAACAGGAACAGGTCCTGTGAACTTCACCGACCCCCTGACCCTCTTTTCCCAAGATGAATAGCACCACTTTCAGACACCCCAGCCTCTTCAACAGGCCTGAACCATGCCTACATTCTCAATCATGCTAATTTAATTTATCTTAAGCCCCCGGATCCTTGAGCCCCATTTTTATAGTTTGATTTCGGCATCTATGTCGCCCTGTCATTAGGGCTTCTTACTTGGGGCTTCCATGAGACCAGGCGATGTCTTTTGTTAACTCAATTTTAATTTTGTTCTCCTCTTTTGAGTATCATTTTAGGGTGTTTCTTCAACCACGGGCAGTTTTGGCCCTATAAGAACTTACGAAATACGAAATTAAAAGAAATTAAAATTAAGAAATATACTCGTAAAACGTAACACTCACTAATTAAAAAAACTAAAAAATGTGTTGTATTTTCCAAGGAAACCACACAATCCCGTTTTGTTTGCTTAACATTTTGTACGTTCTTAACATTTGAAAAAATGAAAAAAAATGTTTTTACCAAGATAAATCCCATCGCTGGCAGTTTTAATGAGTTAATATTGCTCATATTATTGCACAATTTAGCACAATTAAAAACTGATCGGAAAGGGCGAGGGAGAGATGGAGGAATTCATCTCACAAAGCTGTTGTGCTCGAGCTAAATGCAGTCACGTGCTTGTCATAAAGAGATAAATAGCGACCGTTGTACATAGGAGCATTAAGGGCCCACCTATTAAATAAACCCCCAAATTAACTGTATTCTGTCAAATTTACCTCGAGTTATGCCCCTCACTCACACTGCTGTGTAATCAAGTAAAAGCGTTATATCAGTTGTGGTAGTTATGCATTAGAATGATCTCGCAATTGTCTTGGAAACTTGGAAATGGCTTCTAACGTTATCTTTGTACAATTAAAGGAAAAAGCAGTTAGTGAAATCTGAGACATTCAAGTGCCCATGGCTGAAAAACAGTCTTTATAAAAGAGAGAGTAAAATGACTTCACAATTACCTCCACAGTGGACAGAAACAACGGTGCGGTATTTGGGTGCTCAACAGGCAATTGAGCGAACTAAAATGGAACATACCACAGACTTAAACAGCAGACATCTGTAAAACCGATAGCCACACATTCCCGTGTAAAAATAAACTCTTTAAAATAAACTCTTTAAAAGCGTTTAATGGATCACTGAGGAAGGCAATTTCTTGAAAGAACTAAACAGTCCTCACAGTTGGACTGAAGCTCACAGTTGGACTGAAGCTCACAGTTGGACGGCATCTTTGCTCAGTAACAGGCGGGGTTGAGGCGTTGGGCGTGTGCGCCGGCGTCAAACTAATCGCCTCTGCCTCTTTGATAAATAGCGAATATCTAATGAGGCAGATGGGCAACCCACTGTACTTTTGATTGTTTCCTGATAATGCGTCAAGAAAAGAGCACGGGCGCATACGCTTTAAATGTTCCATAAATGTTTATTAATAGCTTTCTAAAATAACGAGACATAGATGATAAGGGAGCATGTTTGTACGCCAAGCGCGCTCTGCTCACCGTCTGTTCACGCTTCTCTAGGAAAAGGCGACATCTTTTGGTCGTAACGCCAACAATAGAAGTCACAAACACACACCGAATCCTTTGATTATCAGACATAAAGACACAACACAACCACTTTAATTAATACAAAAATAATGCATGGCAGTACATGCAACTAACATGCATAGCTCATGCGAAAAAAATGTTCGGAATAAATGATCAATACTGAAAGTATTCAAAACCTACCGCATAATGATTTACGCCCCCTCAAGCAGATGAGCGTTTGTGTATTCTGCAGAGTGGATATTAAACCGTGTGAACATCAAGGCATCAGACAGATTAATTATCTCCAGTTAATTTATGCATAGGCTAATTGTGTGTGATGTCACATTGCACCGCGTTCTATCGCGAGAATAAACAGATTTTAATATCCTAGTTATTTTTTTGCACCGGTGAACACCAGTATTACTGTATATCAACTTTCAACTACAAACATTCTTTTAATTGCACAACATTAAACATTCTTATTTTTATTATTAATATTGATTTAATATTTAATATGTATTTATTTTTATTATTAATATTATTCTTTATTATTTAAACATTCTTTATTATTATTATTTTTAAAAACATACGAATTAATTTATTTTGAATAGCACAAATAGGTTACAGACACAACCTTAAAGCAACTGAAAGAATGAACAGAGCCCATCTACCTTCTTTTGGAGGTTTATAAAACAGGAAATATCTTTTAATGAAATGCTAGGTTTGTCCTCTAGACGCACACGGTCAATCCTAGGATCAGTAAAGGTGGTTCTTCACCAACACAATGTGTTAATTGTGTGTTAATCATCTGACCAGCATGTCCTATAGTGAAGAAAAAGGTTTGGATGGCAGCAAACTCACTCATGTAAATATCCAGTGTCTCTGGTTGACGCTTGTGGTTCAGTGTTCAGCACACAGAACAGACCCTTTAAACATAATTACAGCTAATGTGACACTTGGCAAGAGCAAGGTGACACATTTGGCGAGCATCCAAGACGAAGAGGTCCAGTACAAAAGCCTGTCGTGATAGCTGCACGAGAACATGAAATGTGCATGTCTGTTTTGGTACATTTACATTTAGTCATTTAGCTGACGCTTTTATCCAAAGCGACTTACAAATGAGGACAGGAAGCAACTTCGATTACAATAAGAGACAACAG
>JAZGTI010004021.1:0-29371 GCA_036877585.1 Botia kubotai
ATCCGGTCTCCACATTAACTGTGTATTGTTTCTATAAATATCAACGTTACAAACATGGCCAAAATACAGTTCGATATTCCAGCGCGGCACAGCGCCACTCAGTGGTAGAAATGTGTAGGTGCGACGCGACAGGACAAATGCACCCAGCGCGCTGATAAAACAGCACTTCGGTGCGAGCGTTTGCAGACGCCGCTACTGTGTCCGACCCACACGATGAAGTAAACGCTACACCGCTTTGTTATAAATCAATGAAAACTTCATTTCAAAGCCAAGACGTACAAAATGGACTCCTCTTGAGCGATTTTTGGTAGGTGCTTTTCAATAGCCATTTTCGTAATAGTCTGAATATTTTAATATATTATTATATTTAAACAGTTACAAATGGTAATACTGTTCATTAATATCAATTACTGTTCACTTTTTCCTGAGATAATACTCTGTCATCCTGAACTACGATAATTTTGGGGGGAAAAACATACAGAAGGGCTTTGATAAATATTTCTGAAGACAATGTTTTCATATATCAGTTGTATATTCTGCATTGCTTGTCGTATTGCTTGCCAAGTAATATAAACTGAATGAACCTTTTAAACAATCGTAAGACTCCATGCTTGCGTCATATGCTCCATTATATCTGCACCTGAAATAACCGCTATTTTATTTTGCAGCGATTAGTTAAACAGGATTTTCCGTGATCACCCTCATACGGTGTTCATTGTACAGCACAACACCGTTCGTCTGCAAATGTGTCAAAATATATAGAGGTTTACAGCCGCCAGAGCAGCGCACGTGGCCCGCGGGAGCAGCGCGCAAGGAGACTCATTTTACGCACGATGGAGAGTCCGCTGAAAGACGCGCTTTTTTGGTCCTTTAACGACTCGTGCTTGAATTCCAGCAGAGGAAACGACAGCACGGGAGGGAATCAAACCGTAAACCCGCTAAAGCGCAACGAGGAAGTGGCTAAAGTTGAAGTGACAGTGCTGGTTCTCATCCTGTTGTTCGCGCTCGCCGGCAACCTGTGCGTCCTTCTGGCTATCCAGACGAGCAAACACGGGCAGTCGCGGATGTATTATTTCATGAAACACCTGAGCATAGCGGATCTGGTGGTGGCGGTTTTCCAGGTGCTTCCTCAACTTATCTGGGACATCACGTTTCGCTTTTATGGCCCGGACATTCTGTGTCGCCTGGTGAAGTACCTACAGGTGGTTGGCATGTTCGCGTCCACTTACATGCTGGTGCTGATGTCTGTGGACAGGTGTTTGGCCATATGGCAGCCGCTGCGGTCCTTACGCCGCAGAAAGGACCGTTTTTACGTGATCGCGTCGTGGATTATGAGCCTGATTTTTAGCCTGCCCCAGATGTACATCTTCTCGCTCCGAAATATGGGTGACGGCGTGTACGACTGCTGGGGAGATTTCGTGCAGCCCTGGGGCGCGAAGGCTTACGTCACGTGGATTAGTCTCACCATCTATGTCATTCCTGTGGCCATACTAAGTGTTTGTTATAGTATGATAAGTTATAAAATATGGCAGAACTTCAGACTGAAGACCAGGAGGGAACAGTGTCTGTCGCTGACCCCGCGGCCAGCCAAAGGCACCGCGCTCTCTCGCGTCAGCAGCGTCAAACTGATCTCCAAGGCCAAGATCAGGACGGTGAAGATGACGTTTGTGATCGTCCTGGCTTATATTATCTGCTGGACTCCGTTTTTCTTCGTTCAGATGTGGTCTGCCTGGGATCCAATGGCTCCAAGAGAAGGTAATATAAGGGCCCAGCTAACAATTTTAGGTTGTAAGAACGTTTATGGGGAACGTTTTTATTAAGTAAAATGAAAACGTTTTAAAGGTTGTTATTAAAGTTCCAGTGTTTAAATGTTGTATTAACGTTTTTGCTTAGTTGTAAGAACGGTATTCAAACAGTTTTTAATGAACGTTTTCAAACGTTCTGCTAACTATGTGGTATACAACGTTAAAGAAACGTTCTACTAATGTTACTGCAGAAACCTTTTCCAGAATGTACCCTGTTAGCTTGGAAATTGTGAGTTCTTTAGGAAGAAACGTGCAAATCTGCAATTGGTAAGTTTTTTTGTTAAAAATTAACAAATTAGTTCTTGAGAAAAGTACATGACAGATCAGTGATCAATACCCCGATTTGCATTAATAATCTTTGATTTAATGATTTATATTTTGAGTTATTGGGTCCGATTTCAGTCAGTTAGTTTGGCCTCATTTGTTTTCTACATACATAAAAAGGATGTAAAGTAACATGCAGTTTTATGTTTTAAACAGAGATGGCGACAGAGGGACAAAAGTTATGGATTGCAACTTTAATCTCTAGGCAATACAATGTTTTGGGGAGTAAAAATGCAGCACAGAGTTTTTATTTCTTTAACTAGCTGGTTTCAAGGTTCACACAGTTGTGGTAACAGATTATCCACAGTTGCAGTTCATCATTATTAAATACAGACAAGTTCTCCAGAACTCTTCGGATCGACCGCAATGATTGGACAAACACGTTAGGGTTCTGCGCTAGCGAGTGCTTTCAGGGTGTGAGGAGAAGTTCAACCAGCATAACAAAAAATGTTGCTGGAAAAAAGCGTATACCCTGCCTTTGTAAAATTTGTCAAATGTTTGTTCTGTTTGGTTACTCCGCTAGGACAACGGAGTGACTTTGAGATCAAACGTGGTTTTATGTTTTGCTATATGTAATTGCTCTTTGTGCTCTCCGTACTTACACACAACTGTAGAAGCATTGTGATGCATTGGGCAGAAAGTGTGTGAACCCTGAAATGCATTTTTAGGGCCACTGTAACCTTAATAAAATGTTCTGTGAGGTCAAGATTAGGGTGACCCTCTCATGAGCCAACAACATGTCTACAAACATTCCCAACCTCATCATCAGGAGGTTAAACAACTCTCTGGGCTCAAGTTAAAAAACAACATTCCAATAATAACACAAGATATATGTCGTTTACAGTGGAGATTATGGGATGCCAAAGTAACTCAGTATGTACCTAAACACAGATGTTTGCTCCAATGAGTGATATCACCGTGCGATGGTTATGCTCTCCAGTAAAGTTATGGAATTCTCCCCTATTTCCATCATCTTCTCTTTTAGCCTCATAAACATTATATTGAAAGCTGACTGATGGCATAACCCAAAGTTAGCTCTCAGGAGAAAAAACAAGCAACCCAGATGGAAACAGGACTCTTAAAATAGCAGCTGAAGGACCCTCAGGTGGTTTTGGTCAAAGCGTGACATCAAAGGGTCTCTTTTTATCCTGACCTGCTCCAGAGCAGAACCACTGCGCTGTAATCTCATAACATCACTCGTAACATCACACCTGTGCTGTTATCAAAACCCTCAATGAAGACAATTGCAAGGAGAACTATCTGCTACAAGGTTGCTTTTTGTATTCCCAGCTAACAGGGAACGTTCTCAGAACAGTGGCTAACATTCTCTGAATGTTCTCTCGAAGTTATCAAAAACATTCTTGCAGTAACGTTAGTAGAACCTTTTAACATTATATATTATATATCAAAAACATTATTCTTAAGTAGTTAGTGGAATGCTTTAAAAACGTTACAGAATTAAAAACATTCGAATAACGTTCTTATAACCAAGCAAGCTACAACAATACAATATCTAAAATCTCGACATTCTGAATGTTCCCAGAACTTTTGAATTACATTGCTAACATTTTTTGTTACTTAATGGAAACATTAGGGAAATGTTCCTAAAAGTTAAAATTGTTAGCTGGGATTGATTTTTGTACAGAAGGTTACCCTTGCTTCCACTGATGCGTGTTAGATGCTCTTTAGGGACCTTCTGAAATCATCCCGGGATAACGAAGCTCCAGGCTTTGCGCAAACTTGTGTCCGTGCCAGGTCCAGTGTGTTAAACGTCAAACGGGGTCATAAACATCAAACTGGGGTTATACCAAATACTAAGAATAAAATTCATGTTCGCTTTTCACTCCAGCTGTTATGCTGATTTAATATCATTTGGCCACAGATATGTGAACAGCCTTTTCCCAGCGAACAATTTTAGCTTGTAAAAACAATATTATTGTGAATGTTCTAGAAACGTTCAATACACCCAGTTTTTAGACATTTGTATTAACGTGATTGTTTGGTTAAAAAACACTTTCAAACACTTTTTTATTTTAATTCTGTAACGTTTTTAAAGTGTTCCACTAATAATGTTTTTGATATATAACGTTATAATTGTTCTACTAACGTTACTGCAAGAACATTTTTGAGGGAACGTTGAGTGCACTTTTAGAGAAAGTTAGATAACATTCTGAGAACGTTTCCTGTTAGCTGGGTTTCCTCTTGGGTTTGGCTGTTCCAGTAATTTCAGTATAAAGAAATCTTGATGTTACACCACACAGTGACATTCTGCAGAATTCCTTGTTTTTCATGTTGTTGCAAGAGTGAGGGGAAGAGATTTCTCCAAAGAGGAAATAAACAATCCTTATCAATGTCTGGGTGTCTGAGGTTTAAATTACAGAACAGAAAGTTTACAATATACCCAGCTAACAATTTTAGGTGGTAAGAACGTTTCCCTGACATTTCCCTGAACTTTAGGAGCGATTCACTTAGCCCTTAATGTAGATTTAGTGTGGGCTAAGATAAGCCAGTTCAGCAGAATGTCCAAATAAGCATTTCAAAGTATATTCCCCAGTTACTTACATTTAGCTGCATTTAATAAACGTAATCGGTATTCAGCGTTTATAAAACAAACCTGACGATGACACCTATCGGATTTGGATGGAATGACAACCTGGTGATACATCATGTCTTCATTTTAGTGGGTTCATGTAGATCATGAGTGCAGGAAGGGACCTTGTTATTCACGAGAGGAGAAGTATGTTTTTAAAATCTGGCTTTCAGAGCTGTTGGGTAAATACGGTTAGTTAACACAGTGAAACCACAAGGAATACATTAAAGGAACTCTAAAGTATGTAATGCGGTTAGATTTTAATTACGTGGACAAACTGTATGTTCAGGAAAAGGGTCATTTTCATAAATGTTGAGATTGGGGCAGGTTGTCCCATGTTTTATATGTTGTATTTGCATACAGTTGAGACATAACAATGTCTCCTGGCCAAAACAATAGTTTGATGTACAGTACGTATTTGTATATACAGTACGTATATGTATTTGTATACAACCATTTACATTTTTGATATATATAGTTTTATATAGTAGTATATAATATTATTTAATAATAATATTCTTATGTAATGGCACGTTCCCATTGTGACAATTTATCCCATATCACATTGTAAAATTTTCTCACAATGGGCCAGAATGTGTTCAATAAACTGTGTTTATCAATGTTTATCAATGTGTTAAAATGTTCATCAATGTCCCGTTGAGAATATAGGCTTTATTATTATATAGATTTAGGATTATATGGTATATTTTATGCTCTGCAATGTAAATATAATGTAAAATTTGCTCTACCAAATATAACTTGTTTTTGTAATCTTGTCCTTTACAGCCTTGGCGTTCATCATTGCCATGCTGCTGGCCAGTCTCAACAGCTGCTGCAACCCCTGGATCTACATGTTTTTTGCGGGACATCTCTTCCGGGACCTCATGCAGCGTTGCATTATGACATCACAATGTGGGTGTGGCAGGAAGTGTAGATCCGGGAACCAGTCAGGCGCCGGTGCGGCGAGGAGCACCAGCAGTCAGAGGAGCGTGACACAGACCTCTACCACATGATACAGTAACTGAAGTATGTGCAAAGTTCACACGGCTGGAACTGTAAGATGATATAAGCTAAGAAATTGTGTCATTGTTACAGGTGTAATAATGTGACACAGACCTCAGCAACCCTCACAAAGGATGATCTCCAAACCTCTTGACGCTATGATGCTTTTATTTAAATGAATTCTCGAGCGCCACAAAGCTTTTCGTACACGAGCGAGTCAGCGCGCTACATATTTGCATAGATAATAGATGCGTTGACATTTAGCACAGACGTTTCAGTTTCATGTAAAGTTTTACGTCCAAGCACTCAAAACATTTGACACGAAACAGAGACTTTACCATCTGGACTGCTAAGTGCTACTACTACACGCTAATGAAACATGCTAATGAAGCATATGCTAATGAAACATATGCTAATGGAGCATATGACCTGTTTTCCTTTTTATTGTGCGTGTCTTTTAAAAACCTGGTGCCAAATCTAGCTAGTATCATATGAAGTAATGAACGACACTTTATAAGTACAAATATCATACGTTCAAACTCCGCACATGAGGGCGAGTAAACAGTGACTGAAGCATTTTCAGTTTAGTGTAAACTTTCTTTACCGTGACAAGAGTTTCTGTTTTTACTTTGTAAAATGTAATACTGTACACAGCAGCTCGGTGAGGCTGTCACGGCGATACACTTGAAAGAAATATAATTGTATTTATTCTGTGTTCTAACAAATGCCTTCGACTTATGTGGGTTTAAATGTACGAGATGAATTCCTGATGAAAAATGATATTAGAGGAAATATATCTCTCACTCATATGACAGAGATTCATTACACAGCTGGTGAATTTTAACATCACGCTGACAAATTATTGCTACAAATTCATTTCTAAGTTTAGTATGAATGGGGCTAGACAGTGGAGCTTTCTTATTACAGTGGAGATATCGGCCTACATACTGTAAATAAGAGTCACTTATTCTCAACGTGAATCTGATTGTTTTTTAAGACTGAAGTTGTCTGATGTGAAATCGTGATGACATGACACACGTGCTTGAGGATAAAAAAATCATTTTTTTGAATGAAATAAACGAGTAATCGTAACTGATGCAATGAAACTTGCTCCAGCTTGAGTGTATGGTGAACATTAGCTAGTAACAATGTGTTTAACTATTTAACCAATTAAATAACCCACAGTTGCATTAATGGAACACCAGAGTAGTCAAGAACATGTTAAAATGCAGTTGCACTCAGCAATGCACATTTTTTTGCACAATTTGCAAAAACATAATAATAATAAAATAACAAATGCAGGGCTCCTCGAGAAAACAACGCTAGAGTGTTTTTTAATTTATAGGTTGTCCAAGTATTGAAGAAAAGTTAGAAGCGCCTCAGGTTCACATTCCATAAATCAATTTTATCAGTCATATCTTAAACGTTTAGTTGGGGACAAAAGCACACAGACATTTAATTAAAAATGTGTTATATAACTGTCGTTATAAGTAAAGGAGTGAAAAAGGGCTTTTCACCCGGTGGGTTTTATTGAGGCTGAATACTTGCCTTGAATATTTCTGAGCAGCGCTGCAATTGATTTGACAGTTAATTAGACACCTGATAAAACCGTCAGAGTTCGTAGAATCTCACGGAATGAGCATTGTCCAAAATGTCATTTCGATAACAATGGATACGCGCGTAAATGACAAATTAACATGCACTTCATTTTTTCCTTGTATAACGCACTGTGTTTTTAAACTGATTATGTGTCTCAACACTTGTAATCAGCTTTTTTAAATTCACACGTTTATTTTAATTGTCTTGTGGTGTGACAAATGTTTTAAGGTACAAATGAAATAAAAATAAAACAGAAAGTCGCTTAATTCATACGAGGTCACGGAAACTGCATGTACTATAATAATTATAACAGTTTTTTAAATGCTGTAAATTTTCTTTTTCTATAAAATTGTCTATAAAATTGTCATTTTATAACTTTAAAGCTAACAATAAGCTTTTGACCTTTAGGTCTCTTGCAGTAATTCATATGACCTAAATACATTTCAAACAGTAATTGCAACAAATGTTAGCGTTAACTAAACATGCATTACCCCACAGGATTGTAAAAATGATGTTTTTAACGGTCAAGTTAAAACTGTGACCTATGAAGAGGAAGTGAGAGAGATAATGCCAGAGGCTTTTTAAAGACGGCTCTGAAGTCTTGGCCCAGGTACCTATTTAAATTCAGTAGATGTGCCTAAACAATGGCCTGTCTAAAAATCATTTTTTTCAAGGCAACTTAGGAAATGAGTCATATTCCCCAAAATCATAAACAAGTTCCGTTGTTCAACACCATAGATACATGACATATGATATAATGTTAGACTGCAAACAAAGGCTTTCCTGTAGCTCAGTGGTTAGAGCATGGCATAAACACCAAGGTCATGGGTTCGATCCCAGGGATTGCACATATTTAGGAACAATGTATAGCATAATGCAATATAAGTTGCTTTGGATAAAAGCGTCTGCCAAATGTAAATAATGTTTGTTTAATTGTGTTACACAAAAGTATTCAGTGCAGTTAGTTGGAGTTTTTCAACACTTGAGACTAAGGAAGACTATTTTCCATATAACTCTCAGAATTGTTTGAAAACAAATGATTAAAAAATAGCCATTATTGCTTATCATGTATTGCCATATATACATATAATTTTAAATATTCTTTATCATTAAATGACAGTGAAAATAAGATTTTACGTCAACTGCTCAATACTGACATCTAGCGTTTGAAACCCTCTTTACAGCACACTTCCATTTTAGCCAGTTTGTACACAGTAATGGGTCTGCTGCCTCAATCAATTAAACAAATACAGAAAATGTTATTTATCATACCAATCTGAGTGGAACAACACACAGTATTTAGTTTAATACCCATTTTTTTAGCTGTTAATGGTAGCTAACTGGTATGAACTAAACATTTGGACAAAACTTGATTCATGTTATCCAGGAATCCAGTTTAAAATTACACGTACATTTTGGATCAATTAAAGCTATTTTTAACTTTAATGTTATATGATGTTTTAAAGGCCATGGCGACAAAGTATGCTATCAAAACAAAACAATCTGAGGTGTGTTTGAAATAACACTGTGGTGCAAGTTTTCTCGGTAGTAAAGTGTTTTTTGGGTGTGTCATGCTCAACAAATGTGTCGCCTGTGGAACTGCTCCCCTAAGACACACAGAATATGATGGTAGTTGCTCTTTACTGGCAGATGCATGACACCACACACTTTAATCAGACACGACTGTGCTTATCTTTCACACTAATGCAGGCCAATGTCACACACTTCACAAATTGCTCATAGCTCTCCCTTTTGGGTGTGTCTCAAACAGCTCCCTACTTCAGTAGCAGGAGCACTGATCAGAGAGATTTTAAAGTGTCTCTTTATGACCTACAGGAAGTGTTGATTAAGACACATCATTTGTATGTATCCCACAGTTTAGTTCATGCTTCTCTACCATAAGCTGATCTTTCGACTTGGGTGTGTTAAACAGGTGAGACATCCAAAATGTGCGAGACACCAGAAAAAAACAACTAATATGACATTTTTTAATTCGTACATGTTTAATTGAAGCCAAACAGTTTTTGAAGCCGGCTGCTGTATGTATCACGTGTTAAACAAATATATAAACATCTACAGCTATTACTCTGCAATCTTGTGAATACAGGCAAATTACTTTATCAACTGTTTAGCTGATTTGCATTCACAGGACATTGCATAACACATTTATCTTCCAAATAATTACTGAAAGGTAATAAAATGACAATTAAGGTAGCTTAAACTTTAGACACACAATAGGGTTCCGTTCATTAACACTAGTTAATACATTGTGTTCTTGTAGCTAGGCCGGTGGAGTATTTTGTTAGCAAGGTTTTGAGTTCAATATCCAGAGAACACACATACTGATCTAATGTATAGCTTGATTACACCGTAAGTCTCTTTGGATAAATGCATCTGCCGAATGCAGAGATGTACATTTAACTAACATGACAAAATAATAACAAACGGAACTCTGTTGTAAATTGTCGCCAGAAACCATATCAGGAAATTAAACAATTCTTTACAACCAAAATACACGCGCACGATTTCAGGCATGGCATTATATAAAGTCCTTTTACTTCAGCATACACGCTTGAGTTTTAAGGGAGCTGTCGGTATCTGCCAGCGTCAGTAGTGGTAACAGTTTTTGGTACAACATCGCGGTATAGTTCCCGTTCTGCTCATCTTCCTCCTACCGCTTCCGCCAGTTAACAGCGCGTCATGCGCCTCAACTGCAAGCAGCCCGGCACGAAAGTTTGCGTTGGCGGCATGGCTCTGAATCTCCAAACCATTATTTCTAATGCCGCGATGGACATGCACGCAGGTGTAAACTAGATGTGGACGCAGCACCTCTAAAGGGTAGATTACGCGGTTGCCATGAGACTGCATTAATCTGGGCACTTTTTAAAGGTAGGTAACGTGATTCTACCTGGCGCGCAACGGAAACCTCCGCTAGCCACAAAAGATTATTAAATGAAGTTTACGCTGTTGTCTTTCGTACCGTTGAATTCACCGCTGTGAATGCACGAAAACGCATTAATGTATTCTCTCGGATGCACGTTAAAGATACAAGTGATACAGTGGAGAAGTTTCTCTGTGGGTTAATGGCTGCTGTTTCCTCTATTAAACGCATTCATTACGTGGGTGAACGGATGACAACACACGCATGTTGCGCCAGAACTGAAATGAAACTCTTTCTAAACACAGATACGGCTGAAAGGAATTTCTCCCCTTTAATATCATACGATTTTACGATGAATGCATTTGAAAACGTGTGGAGATCAGACGTAACAGCTGAAGTTTGGGTTTAACAGACCGGTACGCAGCACTTTTCATCCGACCGTCCGCCGTGATGGAGAGTCCCTCGAAGATTGACAGGCGGCAGGCGTGGGCGCTCAGTGGCCGCCGCAAGTTTACCGTAAGAGAGACGGAAAACCGCAGTTCTGCGGCCGATGATCCTCATTTCTCCCTCCAGGATGACGTCTTTATTGATGGTGAGCATCAGATAGATCTGTTTTTCTCTAAAGGAAGCGAATGTACTACAGGTGCAGTGAAACCAGGGGCTGAAGCACTGAAATGTTCATACAATGTCCCCATACAGACACTTAATCCACACCTAAAATGTATTCTTTTCATTTTGTTTGCAGTCTTTTTTCCCAGCAAATTCTGTTAGAGCAAGTGTCACCCCAACTAACAATTTTAGGTTGTAAGAACGTTTCCCTAAGGTGTCCAACATTTTCCCACGGTAAAATGTTGTTTTGAATGTTCTAGGAACATTCAAAACGCCCAGTTTTTAGACGTTTAAATAACATTATTACTTGGTTATAAGAACGTTATTCACACTAGGAGTCTAAATAATTTGTGTACGCATTATATAGTTTGCATTCGTATAACACAATATAAAACGTTATATATCAATATATGATATATATTTATATATTTTTATATAAAAATATGAACTAATGTATATATGTATGACATTAAATGTATGTGTTATGTATGTGCATATGATGGCATTAAGATACAGTGAAATGGTCGTGTCGTTCCCTTAAATCAGGTCACCTCTAAATTAGGCCCACTGCAGTTATGATTGCTCGAATGACAGACCTCAAACAGTTGACGTTAGCAGATAAAGTTCCAAAACACAAAGCACATTAACACCTCTCTCTCTCGCTCTCTCTCTCTCTCTCTCTCTCACACACACACACACACACACACACTCATTCTCGGACAGGATAAAATCAGCATTCGAGTGTTTATTGTGTTTCCACAGGAAAGATTGAAACCTGGCTTCAAGGCTGTGGGTGAGTGTTTGTGTTTCTAAACGCTTTCAACTGTACGTGAAACGACACACAAAAGGTTCCATTGGGTGTCAGATGAAATGCAACAAAACCACAAATGCTGCTGGGCTCACCGAAGGTCACGCAGGTTAAAAACAAAAAGTGGGTCAGTGGCCAATCAAAACGTAGCTTCGCCTAAACACTTTCAGTGCAAAACCTTTGTTTGGTTCTGTTTATAGATAACGAGGAAGGTTCTGTTTTCAAATTGCTTTGCTGGATCAGGAAATAGCAGAAAAACTCGACTGTACTGTTATCGTTTCTCACGGTTTAGATCTGGCAAGTTGCAACAGGCATTAAAAAACAGAACGATGCGACGTGCCTTCAGATGTATCTTCAAAGAAAGCACACGGTTGTTTCAGGCTACTTCATAATTATTTTAAGCATGTAATGCACATCATAACAGCAGAACCCACGGGCTTTGCTCTTGGCAAAGATAAGAACCTGCTTTGCAACAAGCGGCAGAACGTTTTATAGTCCATCATTTTGATGCTTGCTTTCAGGAGAGCGACTGTAGCAGTACATACCGCCGTGAGATTTGTCCTGCACGTTGTGCGCTTCTATTTTTATCAAAGTATTTCACTGCATGCACGCAACTCGCCCACAGACTTTTGCTGATTCAGATGTGATAAAAGTGAGTTTTCTGAATTTCTGCTTTTCTTTCGGTTTTTCTGTGATGGTCATCTTATCTGTAGGAATGAAGCCAGTCCTGCGAGGAACAGTCACCTGACGACAGGTAGGTTGAATCAAAGATACTTTGCGAGTCAGGTTTGCTCGGCTAACAGAAAAGGGTGGAGTAATATCTGAGTCAATTAGCTAATATTTGGTAGACTGCATTTATTCGAAGTAGAATTACACAAATTACACAAACTAATATTTACATATCTCATATATGTAAGCCTTGACAGTATATACATGCTACTATCATTTTATTCATTAAAGCTGCAATGGATTGTTTGCCCTTCTACCGCCATCTCTGTTCCAAACATAAAATTGCAGGTTACTTTACATATTTTTCATGAGGTATGTTGAAGTCAGATGAAACCAAACTGTTATTTCCCAGGAAATTAGAGCAGACAGCTCAAGTTATAAATGATTATTATAAACTTACCGTTGTGAACTAGTGTAAGGGTAAGGAGATTCTGCTGAACACTGATCTGTCATGTACTTGCTCAGTAACTGATTTTTGTTCATTTTTAACCAAAAAAAAGTTACGGATTGCAGATTTAAAGTATTACACTCTAGTCATAGATGAAAGCGTGCTTAAATTAGCCAATGAAATATGACACATGCAAAGATACAAGATATGCAAAACTTTGTGAATAATGCTGTCAAATTTACCTTGCCAGTGAGTGTTTAATAAATGGAACAGCAAACGGATCGGAACTGTTATTTTACATTTGCTACATCTCTAAATCCTGATTGGAGTTATATACTGTAACTCTACAGGTCCGTTGAGGGCAGGTCCCAGCTTTGAGGATGATCTGAGTCTGGGTGCTGAAGGTGAGCAGAACCAGCGCTATAGCAACAGTAACTCAGTTATTATGAACAAATTAGATCTCAGAGATCATGTGGTAACAGCTGATGTTCCTACAAGAGTTTGTAGGAGGAGATTTAAATGTCACACGGCAGAGTTCGGTGTGTTCAAGCGATTTCTTTCATATAACTGAATCATTCTTGATTCATTGTCAGCATCCCCCATGTGTTAAATTTCACATTAGCACAATGCATTTGCTAGCAGCCAATCAGATCTTTCGAAGTGCTTGTCCGCAGCACTGAGTTTTAAACAATGGGTTTAATGTTAAACCTCATCTGACCAACATCCTTGTGTCTGACAGTAAAGGTCTGATAATGAGTCTGGTGACAGTGATTATATACAAAGAAACACTCTGTGTGTGTGTGTGTGTGTGTGTGTAAAACAAGAAGCACCTGTCATGAATCTCCAGACACATTTCTGTACAGTGTACCGTGAGCCGCGACTAAATGCCCATATCTGAAAAAAACATTTACGAAATGAACGCAGACACCCACCGCTGAATAAATGTTCAAAGACAGGATAAAACATTTAGTGATTAATCTATTATTTATACCTGCTGTTATTTGTTTAACAGCTACTGCACTGTACACAGCATCAGACGGGCCGCAGTTTAGGTAAGAAATATGCCTTCAGTCTTTGGCTTAGTGTTATTTCAGTTAATCACTCCCTGTAATTAATTAATCCGTTTTTTTATTAATATTATTATTGTTGCTGTTGTTGTTTTTATTTAGTACCTTTAAAAACCATGCTTACAAAGTATTATATATATATATATAGAGAGAGAGAGAGAGAGAGAGGGAGAGAGAGAGTTTATAGACATTGTGAAAGGATATAATGTACAACAAGAAAAAATAAGATAGTAAAATACAAAATTTAAACAAAATAGAGAATAAGAAAATGAATTAAGGAAAGCTGGGTAAAGCTGGGTAAGTGCATTTGGAGATACTTTTAAAACTGCTTGCTGGTTGTCAGGACAACAGTTCTGTGTGTTTGTGTGTTAACGTGTTTGTGTACCAACAGCACACCTCAACAGAAGCTCGGCTTGCCATTGTTCAACATGGGCCAGAGTGTTGCATCCAGTGGGCTTTCAACGGCTACCAGCAGGACTGCTTCCAGGTAAGAGCAAAGAGCTCTTTCATATTCTCCTTTTATATTCTGAGTTTGTGTTCATAATCTGAATTGGGGCTTCTGATAACTTTAATGGTGTTGGTAAAGATAAACATGATTTATCTCTCTCTGAAGTTCTGTCTAACGTGACATACTTTGTTTTTTATCTCGCACATACGCCAGCGTGTCTGAAGTTCTCCAGATGCGTGCTGAAGATGCAGAAGACACTCTTTATCAGCTGGGTTTCGGTTGTGAGGAACCACAGGTGACCGCGCGCATCCCGGTCCGATTCTTTAACTTCCCGTCTCAGCTCAGAGGCATTAACTTCCGCCTGTTCCTGGAGTCCCAGCTCACCAGGATACACCAGGAAGACCCTTGCCTTTCTTTGGCCAGTAAGGAACAATTTGCTTGCCGCAGATGGTCGTTAACGACGAATAACATACTTGGAATGTTGCGATTGACCAATCAGATAAATTATAATCTGCTAGCACATTTTTATATTTATTTACATATTCACAATGTCATTTCTGGTTACTTGTGCAGGTCGTTTTCGACAAGTAGAAGCGTTGACGGCAATGGCCAACGCCTTTTATTCACTGTACTCTCACGTATCTCGAACGCCTCTTCAAAAGCTCGCCCCGCCCCAGCTGACCTTCACCTCCCCAATCGTGGAGAGAACCGTGTCTCGAACCAGCGTACGCAGCGAACCGCGTTCCCCCGTCGAAAGGCTCAAAGACACTATCTCAAAGATGTGCTTGTACACCAGTTCCCGCGGCTCTGAGTCGGCATCTCCGAGCAGTTCCCCTCGCAAACGTAAATGCAGTCTGTCGGGTGTAGTCGAGAAAGTTCTGGAGACTGCGTGGGACAACGACGCTGATGACAAGGGTACAAATCTAGACCTTCAGATGGAAGTGGAGGATTTCGAACCAGATATGGACTGGTATATAAAGGTCAAGAACGATCTTGAGGAGACGTTTGGAGTGAGGAATCCTGAGGGAGCTGCAGAATCTCTACCTTCTGAGTCACTGTCATTACCAGTAGAAGATTCTAGAGAAATGGGTGATGTACACAACCCCAACAGAGTAGCAGAGTTTCTGTCAAGCATTGACATACAGGTGGAGTCCAAAGGTTGTACTCCACCTTCTGTTGATTTGAACAGCTCGAGTGTTACCATGGAACCCGTTCCTATCATTACCCATGACGTCATATGCCCTCAGGTCATTGAATATGTGAATCAGGCACCTTATCGCTGCCCAAAGACAAACAGTAGAGATGCCAAAGACCCACAATTTGCACAATCTTCCATAAGACAGTCCAACACAGTCACACCATTAGATAACCAGGCTGGAGCTTTAGATGATGCACTTACTGAGAACTGGACCAGCGACTATTCATCCCAGCCCAAAGGCACATCACAGAAGTCATTATGTCAGATCACGATTACTGGATGGGAAGGTGATGCCCCCCTCCCCAGCAGAGACACACAGGAGCTGTGTTCATCCAGCATCCAGAGTTACCTAAGTCCAGTTAAACCACTAAACCTGAGCAAGTTCAGGCAATGCCCCAAACAGGGCAACTCCTTTGAGCTGGAGGAGGTATGTGCTCACATGTTTTAATCCATTCCCAGCTAACTATTTTAGGTTGTAAGAATGTTTCCGTAATGTTTCCATTAAGTAACAAAAATGTTAAAAGTGTAATATTAAAAGTTTTAGGAATTTTCAAAATGTCCAGTTTTTTAGACGTGTGCTGACATTATTGCTTGGTTATAAGAACGTCATTCAAACATTTTTTTAATTCTGTAAAGCGTTCCGCTACCTATTTAAGAATGTTTTTGTGATAAATGTTATATAATGTTTGAAAATGACTGCAAGCAAGAACATTTTTGATAGCTTTGAGAGAACGTTTAGAGAACGTTAGCCAGCATTCTGAGATCGTTCCTTGTTAGCTGGCTTCCTGCAGCACAGCATTTTATTTTATCTTAAGAGAGATTCATGGTCACACATATTTTTCCATTAGAGATCATTAACAAAACATTATGTTAATTTCATTGCAACTCTTGTGTTGAATCCACCCCCAAACTTCCTCTCTGTGTTCCTCTGATGACATGACATAGATTCTTAAACAGCATCAGACAGATACAAGCTACAGAATAATTTCAATGGCAGTTTTAATTTTATTGGCAGTTTTTAATGTTTTTAATGTCTTATATTTACTCATTATAAGACTGCACTGCTAAAAAGACTTTTTGCACAGAATTGAATTAAAAACAAGATCATTTTCTTTTGAACAAAGTTCAAAATGCTTAAAGCTGCAATCTGTAACTATTTTGGGTTAAAAATGAACAACAATTGGTTATTGAGCAAGTACATGATAGATCAATATTCAACACAATCTCTTTACCATACCCCGATTCACAGTAAGTTTATTATAAAGATTTATAATTTAAGATGCCAGGTCTGATTTCCCAGGAAATGTCAGTTTAGCTTCATTGTCAGTTTAGCTTCTTGAGTCAACATACATAAGAAGTACATAATGTAACCTGCAATTTCATATTTCAAACAGAGATGGCAGTAGATAGGCAAAATATTGCCGCTTTGACGTAGTTGCATATAAATTTTATGAATTTTAAAAATAGTAGTATATAATGTGCATATCATTTAAAAAACAGATTTACAAGCTTGTTTTTTATTGCTGTGAATATAATGCAATTATTTTTTTTACCAAGTATATAGTGCTGTTATCTGCCGTGAGTTTTTGAAGAATGTTCTTTATGTATTGTTGGTTATGCTGTGGTCATTAAATACAGTTTTAATTCAGGTGAACAGTGCAGAGGAAGAGGAAGTGATGTCATTAGAACGCAGCCCCACAGTCACACTGTCTGTTTCCACACATCACCAAAAATGTAAGTAGCCTTAAGTACCGTGATTAGGTTTTATCTGGCAGATTCAAAAGCCTGATGTTTATTATTAAGAGGTGTTTTGATGAAGCGTTACAAACACATTGCACACAGTAAAATACCGCTGCTGGTCCTCGGTTCTATCACTTTACATGAAGTAACCGGAAAATCTGCATACCAGCATTTTTGTTCTAAGTAGCATTGGGAACAGAAACATGTGGGTCTCGTCTGCCTAAACGCAGTAAACTCAGTTTACTCAGTTTAATTTTCTCTTTCTGACAGCTTCACCCCTGCGAGGGGACAGTTTCCAGTCAGACAGCAGTGGATATGCTGAAGAGGACGTGCCCCATTTCCTGTCCATACCTGAACGCATCATCATAAAGTGTGACGTCAGTAAAGTGACATCACAACCTCAGCAGGTCTAAACAGTGTCCACTGCTTAGAAAAACAAGTGTGATTTTTTTTTAGCTGATCTCACTTATAAAAGCACAATGACTTTGTTTTAGCTGTAGTGTTCGTTTTTGGGGACGTTAAGAACCTGTGTTACTGTAATAAAGAAATAATGTTAATAATTGCCAGCAGATAGGTGGCGTATCGCACGGTCAGACACCTACTGATGACTGTCACTCTTACCTGCCTTAACAAGTTCTTTACTTTTAAAAGCCAGGTTGTTGGAGGGATGACATTGCAAAAAATGACGAATTGGCGACGTCAGCCAAAAAACTGGTACAGAGGCGGAGCAGTCTGGAGTAACGCAAAGCAATGAATCTTGCACAGGAAACATTTAAAAAATGTAAACAGGCGTGTTTTGATGTGTGAATCAACAGCTGTACCCTTTGTGTGATAAATATTGTTCATATCTGTTTTTACTTGAATTATGATTCTCACAGCTTTAAAGTTTGGTGCACATTTTACTCTTGGTAAAAAATGAGCTGCGGTACATATTGCCATTATCTGTTATTTCAAAATGTTATTTATTGATATCATTTTTGGATTCGTGTTCTGTGAGTGTGGATCTGATTCACAATGGAAGACTCTGAATGAAACTGAAAGACTGTTTTTTAAACAGAAATATTGTCTGTAAATGATCACTTGGTTGTTCTGAATAGTTGTTATTAAAACCAAAGACCCAAAAACACCAGAGACATGAATACATTTCTAGCTACACAAGGGAAAAATGCATAAACACAAATCGCATTTTACTTACTATCGTGATACTAAACAGGGTGCTGTATTAGCATATTCAACAGAAATACAGTCTGAAAGAATTTGCTGAGCAAGTTAGACTTTTTATTAAAAACATTTTTAGAAACAAGTTAATGTTTATTGCTGACTAACTGAATAACATTTGATGGAACAGACATATAAAAGCAATTTTTATAAAAACACTCTAAAAAGGGACTTCACCCTTTAGATTACATTTATACCGAGCATTCGCAACCGTGGTTGTTGCGTTTCTATCGTAACGCACTTCATATTGTTATACAGTGTATTAAATGGCAAATTACGAATTTACCAACTCAAGACTTACAAAATATTCGGATTCATCGATTATATTTCATCGTTTATTGTCTACAAATTCACAAACTTGATACAAATTACATCTGCAAGCATTCATACTGTATACTTGGTGTCTTGTATACTATAGATATTGTACACATTGTACATGAACAAAGGAAAATGACCAGACCCAATTCACTGATAAATAGAGAGAAACATTTTTACAGAGGTAGATACTTACCACAAACTGTCAGTCACATTAAAAAGAACATTTTAATGGCTAAGAAAAATGTTACAAATACATAAGACGGCAAATCGTTTATCAGTAAAATAAAACGGAAAAGAATAAAAACTCACAGCATATATGACAAGGTTAAAATATATTTACAAGTTATTTAAAAATAAGTTGGTCACATGCATTCTGTATTTGTTGGTTCAATTCATTACGTCCACATAGCGGAGTATCTGTAAGGTGGAACAATTTAAATAAAAAAAGTAAAGGATTATAAATGAAATACATATTAAAAGGGACAAATAAAAGGCAACAAGTTTGTGATTATGAACACATAGCAATTGCCAAGTTATTTGCAAAGAAATAAAAATAGCACTTTTAAACAAAAAACATAAAATCAATAGTGATCCCTGCTTTTGGAGCATTTGGGGAATGGGTACAGGCTGGACCCTTCAGGGGTCACATTCATGAAGCAAATGACTGAAACATCAGTTCCACCAACAGGTCTCACATTCGGCGAGGACTAAATCACAGGTTTAACATGGTGCATCTACTGCATCAAACAAACCCTCAGAACAGAGCGCAGAAGAGGTCACCTTCATTTCAGCTGATTTTCTTAAACTGTCTTGGGGTCAAAATGGAGGAAAAGTTTACAGGCGAGGCTTTACAGGGCCTTACTTTCCCCCTGCCATGATCTTGAGATACTGGAGGGCGTTGTGTGCGGCGCTAGCACGCGCTGCATCCAAAGTGGAGGCGAAACCGTGGCAGACAGTGATTGGCTGAGTGGACAACTCCACCAGACACTGGTACAGGCCGCTCAAACTGCGCTCCTCTAGGCACACAAAAACAGAATCAAACCTGACTTCCCTGCATGTTCTGCCGAGAGCAAAATCACACGGTGTAATTACAGCTGCAATTTGTACCTTTTTTTTGTTATAAATGAACAAAAATCTGTTACTAAGCAAGTACATGACAGATCAGTGATCAAAACTGTATCTTTGTACCCTGATTCACAACGGTAAGTTTATAACAGTGATTTAAAATTCGAACTGTCAGGTTGGATTTCGTGGGTAACATCAGTTCGGCTTCATTTGACTAATATACATGAAAAATGTTTGTAAAGTAATTTCAAACAGAGAGGCCAAGGTTACAGATTGCAGCTTTAAAACAGCTTAAAATAGTTCATCAAAATAATGAAATCAAACTAAAACTTTCTATTTGGTCCAAAGGTTTAAAGGGATAGTTCACCAAAAAAAACACTTTAAATAACATTGGCTACTAATATCCTGACATCATCGTGTTAAGAAGAGCTTATTAGGAAAACCTCGAGAATTTCACCTATGTCCAGGTAGCTGACATCAAAGCGCTGCTCCTCAGACAGCTCACGAAGAATTGAACAGAAATGTAAGTTACTGGAGTCAGGCTGGCCCAGAGGATGACAGCGCAACTGCAGGATCTTCTCCCCGGCCGAGTTCCGCAGAGAGTCCCACGTGCACCCGAGACCTTTGGACTTCCCTCCCTCCAGTTTGCCACCCACATGCTGTTGGGAAAAGAGATGATGATGATAATTCACGGTAACGCTGATATCGTGATAGCTGTTGAAATGTTTAAACAGGCATAAACTAATAATGCTATTAGTCAAATCATCTCCAATTTTGTTTATTTAGTGTTTTCTGTATTGGATAATAAATGGTACTCAAAATACAAGCGTAAGGAGGCAGAGAGAGTTTGTAGTCATTGTGGCTCTCAAGGCAAAATGTTAAACGCAACAGCGCCACCTTCTGGGTTGTCAACCAGATACTGAATTACTTAGAGATTTCCATGTGTGAAGTATAAACACAACATCAATAATCACGGTTATTGTTAATACCGGTATATTGCGACGCCCCTAGTACTGAAAACTTTAAACGTTTTGCAGCACTGAATTCTTGGTTTCAGCAACATTCTTACTAATACAAAGTGTTCATCCTACCACACTGAAGGTGTCGTCTTCTGTCTCAGCCTCGTGACTGCTGCGCATGTCCACTGGTACATCATGTATCCGAGAGAGCATTTTTGCTGCCGCGTTTCTCTTGGCAAGCTTTTTTGATGTGCCACTACCTACACGGCGAAATGCAAAACACAATTAGGATTATATAGTTTCGACAAAGCAACACCAAAACTACAGACATCTAATCCTTCAAACAGATTGAATATTTAGAAAGATCACAAAACAACTGAAACTGACCGATCTCCACAAATCTCTCCACCCTGCAGGTCATTGTAAACTCTTTGCGATGTGCAGGTCCAGATTCTTGAGTGACCGTGTACTCTGGTAAACGCCAGCCTTTCTGCACCACCAGTTCCTGTGGAAACGTCAGTTTTATACTCATGAGTGACACAGCTAGAGGAGGCAACAAATTAGATGTTTTGAAATGCACATGTATTTTTAACCGCAGACGTTGCATATTGCTGAAAATGCAATATAGCAATTTTGTTGCTTATTATTCCTCATCCAGAGCAAATATATGTCAAAAATCTAAATGCATCCTGCTGCACTTAAGTGATTTTTATGGATCTGCACTTAAGTGATTTCTGCTTGTGCCACGTTCTCTCACCTGCAAAGCTCCGACTGGATTGCACTCAGCCTGCTGTGTCGAGCTGGAAGATTTCATCTCTGATTGGGAACTAAGACACAAGAACAAATAAATCAATGAAAAGACAGAAATCTCAGTTCCTTCCTTTGGTGAGTTTTTAGGCTTTTACTCCCTAACAATCTATGTTGCCTCCTTTTGTTTTCCATTGAGGAAAGTCAGTCACACGGTTTTGGGAAAGCGTTTAATGCTGACAGGATGTTTCGAGTAAAGTATCTCTTGAAAGGGACCGTTCACCCAGAAATAAACACTATTCCATCAATGACTCACCCGCATGTCATTCCAAACCTATGACTTTTTTCTTCTGTGGAACCCAAAAGAAGATATTTTGAGAAACATCTCAGCGGTTCTGTGTTTATACAATGGAAGTCAATAGGTGCCCTTATTGTTTGGTTACCAGCATACCTCGAAATCTCTTTTGTGTTCCTCAGAAGCAAAAAAAATCATACAGGTTTGGAACGACACGGGGGTAAATAATAGAAGAGTTTTCATTTTTTGGGTGAACTAGCCCTTTAAGGTCCAAGTCAGATACTTACCATTCTCCCTCCATATCTATCCCAGCAAATCCCTCTCCCTCTATCCCATTTCCTGCTCCGATCCCTCCCAGCATTCCCCCTTTCAGCATTTTCAGGGCAGCCTCTGCGGCTTTGTGCTTGGCAGCTTTCTTACTGGGGCCCTGGCCGGTGCAGTTGATGTCTCCCACCGACACGCGGAAGGTGAAGTTGGGCTGGTGGGCCTGACCCTCAGCCTTCAGCAGGTCGTACACTGGGGTCTTGCCTATCCGCGTTCCATATTCCTGCAGCAGACTGATGGGCGTCTTCCCGTGATTCGCAGCCAGCATTTGCTCAATACTGTGAACAGAGACACAAAGTAAATCAGGATTAACAAAACTCCAATACAGAAAACTTCCAGGATAAGCGCTGTCAAATAATGACAGAAAAGCAGGGGTGCCATCTTGTGTTTAACAAAAGCAACGTAACGATTCATGCTTTTGTCTCATGTCAGAGATTCGAGGGTGTCCAAACAAGTTGTGTTATAATTGCTCTCATAACATCCTGAGAACATTTGGTTCATACAGTGTAACCTTGGCCTTTGAATTTTAACACTAATAATATTGCGAATCGAACACTCACTTTAGACAATGAATTAAAATTCGAGTTAGACCCTAAATAAATAAAATCACTGTTTAAAACGGGGGATCGATTAGGCAGTGATCGTAAACTTCAATTTAATGTATTTCACGTGACGAACCACTAGCAGTTCTGTCATCATAGCCACTGAGCTAACAGTTGATACCTGGTATACCCAGAGTTTCTCTTGCCGTTATCCGGGCTTTTCTCGTCGTTCATTCCCCAATAACAGATAGAAAGCTGGCTTGTTTGGGACTTCAGAAACCCCCCGAGGTGGCGGTAACCCCCCTGATATCATTAATAGGTTTCCGTGCGGGGAGGACTCGAGACCGGGAAACGAGGAGACGATGAAGCGCCTCTCTCACCGTCCCGCATCACACAGCACAAGCGGCGGCTATGAAGAGTGAAGCGTGCGTGCGTGCGTGAAGAGCCACAGACGCCTTCATAATAAAAGTCTTCACACATCACGCTCACACGTTAAGAAACACGCCCGGTTATGTTTTACTTCTATAAATACAAAATAAATTGTTTATTTAAAAAAATCGATTTTTTTTATCTCTTATTTTTATATGCGGTTTTTAATCATTACAAATAGTGAGATAGATGACAATATGAAATGTCATCTGATGTCAGAAATACAAAATCATCCTGAAACAGGCTTTATGTAAAATAATTTGTAAAAAATAAATGACTTTTTAACTGAAATATAATCCAGAGATCTAAGGTTTAGTCTTTCACAGTAACTTTGACAAAAAGTTTCAAAAAGTTTTTTTTTTTCAAAAACAGACCAATGAGACCAGTACTCTCCAAAACCCTTAATTTATGAAGCCAGAGACAGCCAAATTAAGTCAAACTCAAGGTCAATACATTTTATACTTAATGTATTCCTGATCATTCCCCCTATCCTTGAACATTTTTATCAAAGAGAATTATTATGATTAAAATCAAAACATCTTTTGCCTGCAAACTGTGCTACTGGAACTACATTTTTATGGATCATAAAATGTTGTTTATGGTTGAGAAGGACACGCAGTACACAGCTCATCTTTCAGGGATTTGATAAGCTCCAATCAGCACTATAGCTACAAATGGGACACACACGTCCCCAGTGTCCAAGACCAGTGCCACATTCCAGAGTCCCTGACCTAAGAGCTGCAAATATACACACACAGCATGTGGCCCATTTCAGGAGACAACTCAACACCACACGAGAGGCTGGGACAGAGAAGTAAAAAAAGCAGTTTATTCCAGTAACACTCCTGAGGTTATTTACCTGGCAAACCACCGTACGAAAAATGCTACAATTTGTTTAATGGATAACCTAGTAAAACGGCATCAAACATTTCTACATTTCTGTGTAAACAGAGCAAGTCATCATTTTCAGAGACACAATGAATTCTTCACAGATAAACAAATTCTTCACAGAATTTGAAAGTCGCTAAGTTCAAAAGTTCATGTTCCAGTATAACGTATGACTGAAGAACATTACAACATTGTGAAGTAGTCATGTTTCACTCCTGTGAAGAAATAGGGGACATCCTTCAAGTACTCAAGAAATGTCTTTGACCTTTTATCATCTCAGTAATTTAAGCATCATTGGCTGAAATGTCTTGTTTATCTCCCTCGTCCACAACCTCCTCAGCAGGCTCTCCCTCTTCCTCCTCAGAGTCATACACATAATCAACGTTTTGTAAGTCTGTCTGCTCCTCAGTTTCTTCTGCTGGTTCATCAGCTGATTCCTGATGATTCTCATGGCGGTTGCTATCAGAAAGATCCATAACAGCTTCGGCTTCATTTGTGTTGCTTTCTGTTCCCTCTGTGGTGGTCAGGTCCTCTTTTGTTTCCTCCTCATCAGCTTCTTCCTCATGGACCTGAACCTGCTCAGGTACTTTATCCTCATCAGTTGCAGCCTGCTCCTCAGCAGCATCTTCATCTTCGACTTGAACTTCCTCAGGTATAACATCTTCCTCAGTTACTGGTTGATCTTTGTCAGTTCCCTCCCCCTGAACCTCCTCAGAAGGTTCTTCTTCCTCAAATACCACTTGATCTTCAACAACATCCTCCTTGACCTTCAGCTCCTCAGATTTTTCTTCTTGCACAGTTACTGCTTGCTCTTCAGCAACATCTTCCTTTACCTGTACCTCAGGCATTTCATCCCCCACAGCTTGCTCCTCAACATCATCTTCTTCAGTATGCTCCTCATCACCATCTTCCACAGCCTGCTCCTCATCACCATTTTCCACAGCCTGCTCCTCATCACCATCTTCCACAGCCTGCTCCTCATCACCATCCTCCACAGCCTGCTCCTCAACACCTTCCTCCACAGCCTGCTCCTCAACACCTTCTTCCACAACCTGCTCCTCATCACCTTCTCCCTCAATGACCTGAACAGGTTCTTCCTTTGAAGTCCCCATATGCTCTTCTACAACATCTTTCTTTACAACATGAACCTCCCAGGCTTTTTCTTCCTCTTCAGTTTCAGTCTGATGCTCTGCTTCATCAAATTCTTCATCCTTAATTGGAACTTCCTCAGTAGCTTCTGGCTGCATCTGCTGCTCCTTTGCTTGAACATCTTCCTCCGCAGAGCTAGGTTGCTGGCTTTGGGATAGCATCTGAAAGGTATGGGAATGCAAAAATAAGGATGTGCAGTTCTGTGTAACTAAATGCCAAAATAGAACTTAGCATATCTGTACAAAGCACAGACAGGCTTGTGAACACTGATTTTACATAAGAGTTGGTAGTGTTCCTGTAGCTCAGTTGGTAGGGCATTGCGCTAACAGCATAAAGGTTGTAGGTTCGATTCCCAGGGGAGCACACATACCGATAAAATGTATAACTTGAATGTACTGTAAGTCATTGTAAAACGTGAAGAAATTTAATCCAACATCTAAATTTTAGATGTTCTACCTTCGCAGTACTATACCTGGCTCTGGACGATCTCAAGCTGGGCAGCAAGTTGGGAGTGAAGGCCACGAGTACTCTTCTGATAGTCCTTCAGACTCCTACGGACAGATATAAGCTGATCCTCTAGAGCTTGGGCTCCTCTTACTTGTTCCATCTCCAGCAGCTCCCTGGCAGACAGACCAACAGAAGATGCATTACGTGTATAGCGAATCACATAATGCATGGGTCACAAAGCTCTTTACCTTAAGCATTAAAATGGAGGAGGACTGTAGTTTACTCACTTGATATCAATCACTTCCTGCCTGTTCCTTTTAAGCGCCTTCTGGTTGTCGGCAAAAGACTCTTTTAGGTTTGAAAGCTCCATTCTTTGTTGCTCTAACTGAGAGGTGAGACCCTCCAGAGTGGACATCTGCTCATCAAGACGTGACGTGGTGACCAAAACAGTATCCGTTAGCCCAGAAATGCTAACAGCTACTTCAGAGTTGGCGCTGAGGACAGAACTAAGACTTTGCTTCAGTTTGTCCAACTCTTTAGTCTTATTCTTGACCACAGCATTCAGAGTGGCAGCAGAAACTGACGTCTGTTGAAGTTCAGAAAGTTTGGCGTTCATCTCAGCTTGAAGAGACCACACTTGACTGTGAAGGTCTGTAGATTTGATTTTTTCTGAGCTGGCCAGGGCGACCTCAACCTTTTGTTGGGCCTGTGTGTAAGCCTCTTCGAGTGCTCGTAGGCGCTCCTCGAAAACACCCACATTGGTGACCTAGATACATACACAACACACCTGAAAATTCATTCGATAAACGTTTCCTCAAAGTTAGCAAAACGTTCTTGCAATAGTGTTAGTAGAACACATTCTATATATTACATATATCAACATGTTATTTTTAAGTTGTTAGTGGAATGCTGAAAAAAACATAAATGTAAACCAAAGGAAAACATTACAGAAACGTTCTTAAAATACTACCAAAGCTAACAGATGATTTTCAGGATTTAGTTTATTTTTAAAGAAAACATGTGCATTGTTTTTTAAATCAAATAATTACCAAGAATACTAATGAAATTTGCTATTAAAATGTATAAAATATTACAAACTGATCATAATCTAAATACTACAATTGAAACAGCACATACTGCAGCCATTTTAACATTCAAGAGGTTTACAATGAAACTGAAATGAAATCCACTCATATCATGTGGATATGATTAACCCCCTGACCACCAATAACCTTTAGCCTCAGGAACTATTTCCTGGAGAGCTTTCCACAAACATTCCTGAGTTTAAGTTGCCGTATGCTGATATTTAAAATTGCGCCAAGGAAAGTTTAACAGATACTGAGATACAGCGTCAGACACAGCAATAGACTGTATATTCTACAACAAATGAGATTTGCCTCGTTTTGGAAGAAAATGACCTACACACACAGTCATTCAAGTCATCTGTGAATAAAGCGTGTTTAAAACAAACATGGTTGTGAAATAATGCAAAATATAACTTTCTTTCCAATTCTTGTCAGAAAGTACAATTATGATAAAAATAAAATTTTATATGATTATATGAATTATTATAAAAATACGACTTCCTGCTTTATTAAAGCCGAGACTGAGTTAGAATGAATGAGTTTTCTTATTCTTTCTGCAGTTTCTAATCATTGCTGCACATTAATGTTAGCAACTCTGAACATGAAGAGTAATATAAATATGTTCGCTTTACATTCTGGTTAGTTTGCAAATCGTTTGCATAATGCCTTTTAAACAAGCCTGCCTGGCCAAAGGAAACACGATCTGCCCTCAGCAGACTATTAATGGCTCGTGTACCACATGACACAATTCGGCAAATGGAATATATTCAAAGGGCACACGACGCGTGCTTTCGAAGCAAAAATTTTTCCAAAACTGTATTCAACTTTAATAACCAAATACTATAAACTCGGGCACGCACGTTTACTAATCTGCTCAGTACAGAACGTTCCAAAGCGCAAAGGGTTCCCCCGTGCGTAAAACTGAGGAATCCGTGAATAGTTTTATTATAAAGTTCAGCTATAAAAAGAACAATTCATTCCCACCGAACTAGATCAGTTTCTAACTAATTATAGATGAGCTATTTGAGTCAAATCAAATACCTGCGCGTTACCCATTCCCAACTGCTGTTGGAACTTGGTTATCCTGAGCTGCATTGTATTGACCGTCTCTGTTAAGCTGTCGATGGTTTGTTGTTGCTGACAGCAGAACCAGACCGCTGTTGATCCAACGACAACGAAAATAAAGAAAATAGAGAAAGGAACAACATATTCTTTGAACCCCCTCGGTTGTGCTACAGACTGATCCAAAAATGCCAGACTGTCGTCCTGTTTATTGTTACTTTTTCCTTTGCGCTTGGTCATCTTGGATACGCGGACGTTCGTGATCACCAAATGCACCGTAGACCGCAGAACTCTTCTTCCGATTTGGTTACAGCGAGACCAAACCCGTAATGCTTAATTGGTCCACAATGACGACGGGGAACAATCAGAAGGCAACATTGAAACACGAGCACGAGCTGGGGGCGTTGTGCGCAGGAGGCGGACTCTAAGTTTCGTGGCGCTGTGAAGCACGTACTGCTTTCCTAACTTATGTTGGGTCGAATTATACGATCTTCATAAGCGTACAGTGTGCTGAAGCTACTGCTATTTATTAATATATCAGTGCAAAAAGTATCGACATTTTAGATAACCAATTCAAACGTTTGTGTGTCATAGATTTTATGCACCGTATTGTACAATACATTATTATATCCGCATATTCATTTATCATTTAGCAGCAATTACAAGTGTTGCAATTTTGACACGATAAAATTTAATTTTGCATGAATTTTCTGCTTCTGTTTTGCAGACCCTCTCAAGCTGTCAGACTGGATGAGATCAGTCAACTGTGAGAAGGTCACTGTGGGATCTTCGGCAGGTTTGGAATGCAGGCTTTGGCTGCACCAATCACGCCTGGCTTCAAAGCCACTCCTGCGGTTCATTGGCTGTTTGGCCTCAGGAGCAGTCGTTTGGTGGTGTTTTGCATTTTGAGACCACATTTACACATAGCCGGGTATTTAGAGAAACAAATATTCCCCCCCCCTCCGTTTTCAATAATAACATTGTGCACACAACATCGTTTTCAAAAAACTTGTCATTTATATCAACCCGCATAAATACGCCGTTGAGCGCCATGATAACTATGCCAAACCTATGGGCGGCAGTATAGGGAAAAGAAAAAAGCCATGCAAGCCAATCAAAATCCTCAGAATCGACACCAACGAAAAACAGCTGTAAATAGGGCGCTCACATGACGTTAAGCATTTTCTGGCGCATCATGTGACGTTTGAGAACCTAAAACCCCGTTTCTCCAGTTGACGCGGCAACACATAACCGGCGTTATCAGAAATCTCCACTTTGGCCGGAGTTTTTAGAAATAATCGTTTTTTGTGATAAAAACGGGGTTTTCGTGTAAATGAGAGGCCAAACCGCAGGGAAATATCTGCGTCTTCCCTTCGTGTAAACGGGGCCTAAATTTCATCTTGAGTATCAAGCTAATCAGACACCATTAAACGTGGATGTGCATCGCATTAATGGCTTGGTTTCTGCACTCACGTGTGAAGTACTTTATATAGATGGAGTAGCCGAGGAACCTTAAATAGACAAGTCATGGCAAATCATTTGAATTTGCCACAGGTGTCTGGTACTTCTACAAACATGTCGAGGTAACCTGACACTTCCAAGCACAATTTCAAGTGTCATAGATTACTGTAGTATTTCAGACTGACAGACAAACA
>JAZGTI010004022.1:0-29369 GCA_036877585.1 Botia kubotai
CTTTCGTCACGCCCGCCAGATCATCTGCGCTGCCTCACCCCTGCCTCACCAGCTGCCCGCTCCCCGCCAGTCTCCCACTCACTCGTCACCACCTGCGTGTGCCAGTCTCCATCGGCGAGAGTTCCGGCTGTTCCCGCGAGGGGCTGTGTTTTCCCTGGTCGTCCTTCCAGCAAGTCAGCAGATCGTTTCTGAGACCAGTGGCTGCCTGCGTTCTGGCGTTTCAAGCCTTTCTTCTATTCTGCACCTGCATTCATCTCTGTAAATAAAGAACACTGGCATTTATCGCATTTGGGTCTTCTGTGTTTCTATTTTCGTGACAAATGGCTTTATATTGGCCGAGCAAAATGAACCACAGACAAGAGCAGCAGCAGACACTGGAGAGAGATTGCATAATCATGGACCAGACTAATGTTTAGCTGAGATCAGCACAGATATAAGATGGTAATGATAAAGGGGTCTAAAGAGATTGTAGACTGAGGGACCTGCCTATTAAAGATAGGCTGATAAGTGGAACACAGAGAAAGGAAATCAGAAAAGACAGGAAATCAAAGAAAAAGGACTGAGTATTCTATTGAAAAAGAGAAACCTAGCTATCACAACTTCAGAATGGCAGAATCAGAGATGAATTACTGTGTAAGTATATATTTTTTCATGAAGAATGAAAGAAAATGAATCTCTGATCCAGGTAAGAAACATCCATTATTTGACCAAGGATATAATGTGGATGTAATGTTACATTTACATTTACATTTAGGCATTTGGCAGACGCTTTTATCCAAAGCGACTTACATTGCATTGTACTATACATTGATCATTATACATTGAATATGTGCAATCCCTGGGATCGAACCCATGACCTTGGCATTGTTAACACATGCCAAGTATACTGTTGGCATGTGTTAACATGCTACTGTTATATACTGCTACTGTTAAAGTATAGTCCTTTGCAGTATCTTTTGCAGTATCCAACACATATATAAGAATCATGAATCGTGTAAGCAACTTCAGTGTAAAGGCCTGTGTCTTGAGATTAGCCTAGATTAAAAACAGATTAATATGTGGGAACTGGCAATTATTACCACTGTGCCAATACATCCTCCAATTAGATGATTCATTTATTCCAGTGCAGGAAGCAAAAGCCCTACAACACTTCAATACACAACAATGATATATAGTACTATATATATTCCTCATGGCTTGACCCTGTTTCATATTAGATATTTAATTTTCTGGCTGGCTAAACCTGTAATTAGTTTAATTACTTATGCATTACTGGTAACACTAGTCTAAAACAATGCCTTACTTAATCAATTTCAATATTAGTTTAAATTAACCAATAGCCTGTGTTGCTTAGGTTAAAAAAAGTTGTTTCAGGAGCAGAGTAACTTACAATTACAATAATTACTTTTGATGAAAGATTCTTCCTGTTTGCAACAACATACTCTGATGAATCATGCACAATAAGACTTGAAATATGTAATGAGTATGTAAATAGGAAACATTTTCATGTTTAATTTAAAAATTGTTGCACTTGTTATTAAGGTCGTAGGGCAAAAGTTATTAAGAGTTTTAAAGACTAGGAAACAAATTTGCCTGCATTGAATTTTCTATAGCTTTCGTCTGAAGCCCAGTTAGCAGATCAAACAGTCACGCTTGGGTGTATAAGGACAGCCAGTGGTGCTTGATGTTAAAAGGCAGCCAGTTTAAGCCAGATTGACCCAGCTGACTGGAAGCCGCACTGCTGTGATGACGAGTGGTTCTGATTAGTAGAGGTTAAGCTGTAGGCTATGTCGACCCTGAGGGCAGAGACGAAGGATTGACCAGTTCAGCCATATTAGCTTCTACTAATGCTCATGCAAAGCTCCAAGCAGAGAATTCACCAAGTAAATGTTTTTGGGGAATGTACCAGGACAGAAGCAAATTTTATGGTCTTGAGTCCTTGAAAATCAGGCCAAAAAATGTTCTATGTAATAGTTTCCACACATACAAGCACAAAATATTTTAGTTTTGTACAAGGTTAGAAAAGGAAGCTCTGACTTTTGCCAGTGGAAAGATGAAATATTTGATCCTATCCACTAAAAAAAACCTGCTTTGGAGATGTACATAGAATCTGAGCAGCTGTCATTAATAAGATTCTACATGCTGTACATCATCTAAATACTTTAACATATTACTCAGCTCTCCAGAACACTTCACAATCAACAAAATGTCGATTATAGCATTCTGTGGTGAAATATTTGGGATAATTATATGGCAACCAATTTCTTATATTATGCAATAATAATAAGCTAATTGTACAATATAGATGACTACACATTATCTGTTTGTATTTATTCCACAGAATCCCACGTTTTCCAACACAATCAGGGCAGGAAATGTAAAGAAAGTGCGCAGATTCATTATGATTTATTCATACATCCACAGCCCAGCCCCAATCAGCTATATCAGCATTTTATTCCAAGTTTTAACATCTGGTACCCACACTCCTGAGTAAAAACATCAGGTTCCCTGCTTAGTGATAGACAGACCTCCCAATTCCAATCAGAAAAGCTGATTTACTGGCTACAGAACTTCTGACAGACCTTTTCAAGATTCACTTTGATTAAACTGTCAAAACAACTCTGATTTTAACAAAAACATTACTCTCTTATGTTAGACAGCAATACAAATATGTAAATATTGCATGGGTGTTTAAGATTCAATCTTAGTACATGATTCATCTTAGAGCTTGATGTATTTGTTTAGATGTGTTTATATTGGCTGTTGGTCTCAGTAGACACTACATGTTGATGATATCATCACAAACACTATATTAGCATTATGCAATTTCCTGTGAGTCTGTTTGGCAAGAAAGTGTCTGCCTAGAACATTCATGTAAATGACAAACTGAATTAACTAGTTTCTCATATTGAATGCACAAAGATAAATTAAAGACTAAAATAACACAACTACACTACTAAATAACTTACTCCAGACAAAATAAATAAAATATAAACAAATTGAAAATAAATTTGAGCTTTCAACCTCATACAGATACATCGAAACCAACAGGAAATAAGATTCAGTATAACATAAATCTGCATCACTGACCAAACCTTTTGTGACCTGCATTGCAGCCAGCTGCCCCTGGCTGTGGTCACTGCACTTATCCATCAGCAGTGGATAATGTGAGGTGTATTACAGCTATAAACCAACAATATTGTTACAACAACAATAATATTGAACACTAAAGCAAATCATCAAACTTGGAATTACACAGCCATAGAATTATAACCAAATTATCAATACCTCTGCATTTTCTTTACTATTACATTAACATTTATCAGCCAAATAGAATCAAGCACTCAGCAATAATACTATTAATAATAATATATTTAAAATAAACATTATTTGACAGTTTTGTACCAGTCAGTTGAAAATATAACATCAACCTGTTGGGTTACTGTTACCGTTGGGTAAACAAACAAACCATCTCAGATGGAGAGATCAGACTTACCTGCTTCACAGTCCTCTTCATCTAAGCCATTTTCACAGTCTCTCTCGCCGTCACAGCGCCAGGACAGGGATACACACTTCCCTCCACAGTCAAACTTCTTTGGTGGACACGTTTGTCTGACTGCTGTAGGAGGGAAGCAAACGGGCAAATCTGAAACATGTTTCATATAAACAAACCAACACTGAATCACTTTGTTGGACTCACTATGTGTTCACTGGACCTGCCTTATCAAAAATGCCTTGGGAGAAATGAGTCATGTGAGATTGCAAACAGGATAAAAACACACCGGGCAGTTCTTAGCAGAATTTTAAATGAATTTTAAATCAGCAGGTTCAAATTACGTTTTACGCTCCTTGAATCACCCAAAAATGAGGTATTTTGATTGTAAAAAATTGTAATGCATGTCTTTTCCATAAAAAGACATAGATAATAAGCTCCACTAATAAAAATTAAAACAAGACCAATAAAGCATAATAAACGTAGTCCATATGTCTAATTTGTAAACCAACAGTTTGTTCATTGATCTGGTTCTGAAGAACTTTGAGTTCATCTAGATTCATCTAGCATCTAGATTCTAGATTTGAGTTAGAATCTCAAAGAGGAATGTTATCAATTAATATATGTGTTACAATATAGTCTGTCTGTGTAGCTTCAGAAGACTTTGAAAACAGAATCGAGTGATGTGGTGCTTTTTATGTTGTTTTTTGTCATTTTTTAAGTTTAAAGCTGGAATCCATAACTTTTGCCTCTCTATCACCATTTCTGTTTGAAACATAAAATTGCAGGGTACTTTACGTACTTTAATTTATGTATGTTAAAGTCGAACTGACATTTCCCACAAAATCCAACCTGGCAGCTCAAATTATAAATCATTATTATAAACTTACCGTTGAGAATCAGGGTAAGGTAAAGCTGTTTTGAACACTGGTCTGTTTTGTACTTGCTCAATTAACTGTTTTCTGTTCATTTTTAACCAAAAAAACTATGTATTGCAGCTTTAACAAACATGGTCATTAAGCTCTGTCATAATATGTAGAGAACTGCATGAAAATCTTCAGAAGTTCTGCTTTGCTACTTTAATTCTATTTTCAGCAATTCATGGAAAAGGGAAAGTCATTTTGATGTTTGGGTGAACTGTTCCATTAGTTGAGATATATATTGATATTAAATTACAGTTTGAGAAGCATTTGTGACATTCTTCCATTTTTTGGAAGCAGAGGCCTGGAGAGCCACCAGTCAATGCCAATAGTTGCTTTTATGTTATAAAATATTTTAATGGGGTCCAATGAGTTGTATAAACTGTTTCTAAGGGGAGTTTTGCCCCTAAGCGAATCTTCTATCTGTCACTGAATCTCTTTTATGATTCATAGAAATGATAATGTACAGATACGTAACAAATAGGATTTGTACTTCAAGCATAAGCACTTCAGTATCATCCATCAGATGAGATGGCTGCAATTTAGGGTGCACTCACACTAAGCACGGTTGCCTTGTACTGTCGATTGTTCTTATACAAACATACAAAATTATATCCATTGTTACAAACAATGGTTGTTTAAGCATCACTAACTACTTGTAAATGGGGCCCCATTGCATAATTCACAAGAGGGCCCCACAGATTTGTGGAACACCACTGACTATACAGTCCTCCAATATGTTGTTTTGACATTTTTGGGATATCTGCAATGCAGTAGAGTGTTATGTGACTCTATAGTTTGGAGGGTGTGTCACAGTGAAAAAGGAACCAACTCTGACAGTTTTAGGTGATAGCATATGGTAGCAGATGCTAGCAGAGCCATTATTGGGCATTATTGATGAATTTGAGTATAACCCGAGAACACAGTATAGACGATGAAGAAAGATCAATCAAACATGAAAGAATTCATACCATTGGGAACAGTTTTAGCATCAAGAACACCTATGATGTGTTAAAATGCTGCTGAGGTCTGACCTCACTAGGTTTTGGAATAAAGCCATGGTCTGCAATATCTACTGGAAAATGGACTGTGACAGTATTTGTGCGTGAGTGTAAGAAGAGACAACGTGGCCAGAAGACCTCCTCTCCATCCCCCAGTGACATCACAGCTTGTGCAGTGAGGTATGAGGGAAGAGAGTGCAAGGTCATGGTGTTCACATAGGAACATTTGGAATTGCTGATGGCTGTTTGATAAAGACTTTCTTAATTCCACTAGACTTAAATGAGAAGTCTCAGAGAGTGTTTGCCCTGCAATAGACTGGCCATCTATTCAGAGTGAAACCTGCTTATGGCCCAATATGCTGGGATAGGCTCCAGCCCTTCATGACACTGAAGCACACAGTAGTTAGTCTCCAATCATACTAAACTGATCTTTACTTCAAGAAGTAATGTTGTCTTTCAGCAGGGCTGCCATGTGAAAATAAGTCCAGGCATATTCAGTTAATACAATCAACTTAAACCTAAAGCTGTTGTGTATAATAATTTCTGCATCTCACAATGTTTGTATTAACAACCCAATATAGAAACATTTTCTTAGTTAATTGCATGAGTTTGGGGTGATAGACAGACTTCCTGTTTAATAAAACACAATTAAAGTAGATTCAAACAGTCAATATCACTCATGCATACATTTCTTTTGAAGCTATAGTTTTCAGTTTATCCCTTCAATAAAGCTAATAAATCTTGAAGCTCTGGAAAACGATGCTGTGTAGATTGCTTATGTGCACAAAATCTCTAAACATTTACAAACCTTTAGTACTAGTTTATGTGTGGTTACCATCAACAAAATATTTTTGGAGAACAAACTAAGTAATTTCTACATGTGAGACAAATTAAAGAGAAAATAATGTTACCACTGTTTAAGTTCAGCATAATTTTCACTGACACTATAGCTCCCTTCATAAGCAGACCCCCTAACCAGCAATAATCCTATGATTATAACTGAGTAATGTTACAGTGAGATATGCAATAGGAAAAGATGACATGCACCAGCCTAACTGTGATTTACTAAACATACTGGGCAGCATATGGCAGTCAATGTCAGGGTCCTGGATTCTTGTTCCGTCCGAGTTTTCCTAGTTCCTTTGCCAGGACCCTGACATTCCATGTGTTTTGTGTCAGAACATGATGTCTAGATCCTGATTCAATCCTAGTCCTGGTTCTTGTTTCTTGGAGTTGGGATCTGGACTCATGCTCTGTGTCTTATCGTTTGTGAAAGCACAAGGTCTTTGTTTGCATTGGCCACGTGCTCTCCAACCCCACCCCCTTGTTTCCTTGTTAATCCTGTTTTTAGTTAATTCCCTTCACCTGCTCTACTTCTTTACCCATCTTAGTTCCTTCCTTATTTAATGCCCTTGTGTTTGCTGTCTTGTGCTGGTTGTTAAATGTTTCATGTGTTTCTGTTGTTTAGTTTAAGTTTAGTTTTTTTATTTGTTCCCCCTTGAGGGAGTTTTGGTTCAATAAAGTCTTGTTTATTGTAAGCTGTCTGCATTTGGGTTCTCTCTTTGTTTGTATCGTGACAGTCAATTACATAAAGTGGGGCAGCAGTGTCCTGGTTGTGTTGTGTTTTGACTGCAGAAATCACACACATTCTTAGCTTTCAGCCAATACTAAGTATTATCATTTGACTGTTTTTTCAATTTAAAAGCTGTCAGACTCATGTGCGTTTCATTGGACTAGTATAATGTGTTGATGCAAAGGCAAACAAGACTTCTCAATGAGTAAAGGTGAATGTCCGGTTTAAATAGGCAGCGGTAAACAATGAACAGGTGGTGAACAGGAAATGAGCAGTGGAAGTAGAGTTGCATTCTGGGAGATGTAGTTCAGGAATCCGGTCAGTATTCTGGAGAAGGTTCCCTCTGGTGGCGCGGTGCAGAGGAGGCTGGAGCCTTCACCGTAACACTTATCTTGCACATCAACTAATAGTTTTACAGAAAGCATCAGCCTCACTTAGTGAATTCATAGTAGAACTGGAGCGTTGCTGAAATGCCCCTTGAGTATTCCTGCCATTTAAATGCATCAGGACACTCTTTTGTCAGACAGTTCTGTAAAAATGCTTCTTGAAAATACTGGTATTCTATTAGCACACAAACTCCTTTACCTTTTCCTAGGCATAACTGTTATGGAGGAGGTCGCCGCTCCACTTCCTGCCGGTCGTCAGCGGGAACCCTCGCCAGAATACTAACTACCCTCCCAGACTACATTTCCCATTTTTTTACTTCCTGTTTGGCACCTGATTCCAATCAGTAGGACTTTAAAGCCGGGACCCACATGTTACGTTACCCATTTATATTTGAAGCTTCAGTCAGACTAAGATGACGTTTCATAGTCCACAGCTGTGCTCTTACCCTACAAATCAGAGCCAACAATACTGTAGTCATGGAAACAAGAGAAACATTTTTATTGTGCTGCTAACAAAATACACAATGGCAATATTAATTCTAGCTAGTGTCCATTTTTCCACTTGTCAAAACAGCTATTAATTCTCTTAAGGAGGCTAAACAAATTTAAAATGTTTACTTGTTACGATTAGTGTTTGCGTAGCTGGGATGACTGGAATTCAGGAGCGGAACGTGGAAAACATAACAAAAGATATTTAATAATGAATAAACATACAAACACTAACCATTTCAAGTAAAGCAAAAGGCAACAGCAGGCACACAGCATACAGGCATACAGGGAACAAGAAACCAAAAAAAACACGAAACATCCACGAGAAAACCACACAATAACCAACAAACTAAACATCAAAACAAGGAACTTAAATAGTGCTACTAATTAGGGTACAAACAAGTGATGATCATTAACAAACAGGAAGTGAGTGAAAACAGGAAAAAAATGGAACTAAACAGAAAACTTCAAAATAAGAGTCCGTGCAACATAACATAATGCCCCCCTCCCGGAAGGTGTGTCCTCACGCTGCAGAAGGCACAACAGAGGGCCAGGGTGGTGCTGATGTAGAGAGGAGCCAGGGTGGAGGCTTGAGGAGCCAGGGCGGAGTCGACAGAGGGAGGATCCATGGTGGAGAAGAGGCCGATGACTCCATGGGGCTGCCCAACGGCAGCGGAGCCGGAGGCAGCTGAGCCCAAGGTGGAGACTGAGTGCAGACAAGCCAGGGTGATGTCGAGGATCTCGAGGGCCAAGGTGGAGTGGAAGGCTTCGGCGACCGAGGTGAAGGCAGAGATCCGGAGGGACGCGGCGAAGTCAGAGCGATGGAGGACTGAAGAGGAGCTGGAGGGAAGGAGGAGCCCAACGGAGCCGGCGAGTGACGCAGTGCAGCTGAAGGATCAGAGTCCAGAGGAGATGGCGGAACGACTGACCGAGGTGGCGCCAGAGGGACGAGAGAGCCAGGTGGAGCTGGTGGACCGACAGGCATTGATGGAGACGAGGAAGCTGGAAGACACAGTGGAGCCAAAGGATTGTAGGGCCGAGGAGGAGTCTGGGCGCTGGAGGCAGGAAGGAGAGCTGAGGGATCTTCCATCCTCAGCGTAGATGTGGCTGGTGGTGGGCAGCCTAGCGGCGAGCCCACGACACCGCTGGTGGACTGAGGGTGAGCAGAGGGGCTGACAGGCTCCAGCGGCATCAGAGATGAAGAGACCGAGAAAGACATAAGAGGAGGTGGGAGAGGGAGGTTGGGTGGGATTACGTTCAACATGGATATATCTTTTGAACTTGTAGACATAGTTTATAAGTTCGAGTCCAGTTCATAATCACCCCCAGTGGTGGTGTCGTGGGCAGGGTTCTCCACAAACATGTCCACCATTGCGTCTGATGCAGCCGACTCCGGCACCTGGTCGGATGTCTCCTTCAGCTTAAGCTTCGGGTGATCCACCTCTCAGTCACGTCAGGCTCTGGCTGTATGTCCGCGGTGGGCTCGGGCTGCTGCACATCGCAGGGTGATGACTGGTTGAATTCCGGGCTGGTAACAACCACATCTGATGGCCCGGGGCTGTCCACCATGAACTATGAGCCAACCAACCCCAGAGCGAAGTTGACGTAATCCTTTATAGTCCATGTTCGATTGGCGCGTGGTATGAGGAAGCGGTAAAAGTTGTCCAGCCCGTACCATAGTACCTCCATCAGGGTGAGGTCATTAAGTGTGGAGTCATATGCAAAGTCTAGAAAATCCTGTACATATATCTCCATGACTCTGCCATTCTGTCGAGGCCACGGGTACACGACGAAGTCGAAAAAAGCAAAAAAGAAAACAGACTGCAAAGAAACGCTACTGTGCTGTTGTTTAGTTGGACGGATATTCTTCTACGGAAAGTGTTTGCGGAGCTGGGATGACTGGAATTCAAGAGCGGAACGTGGAATGCATAACAAAAGATATTTTATAATACAAACACTAACCGTTTCAAGTTAAGCAAAAGGCAACAACAGGCACACAGTAGCAAAGTTCATAGAGATACAAGCATACAGGGAACAAGAAACAAAAGCATACACGAAACATCAACGAAACAAAGCACACAGTAACCGACAAACTAAACATTAAAACAGGGAATTTAAATAGTGCTACTAATTAGGGTGAAAACAGGTGATGATCATTAACAAACAGAAAGTGAGTGAAAACAAGAAAACTTCAAAATAAGAGTCCGTGCAACGTAACACTTCTAATACGACTGAGGTGCGTTTCAGTTGAGTAAAGTGTAACCCTAATGTATTTAGCTTAACAGACTATTGCAGTTTGAAATCTAGGCAAAGTAATGCAGCAACAGGCTGTGGGATACAGAGATTCTACCACAAGCAGGGAGTATCCTTGTATGACCTCTCAAGTAAAACTCAATAAATAGTTACATTAAAATTAGTAATAAAAAGAATAAGGAATTATTTCAACAACATAGTTTTTTTAGCATGTATGTAAGCTGTTAATAGCTGCAACATAGAAACTATTAAGCAAAACATTGCAACATAAATATATTGAGATTCAAAAAACTTAGCGCCCAAAAGACATTTAGCGCTAGTTTTAGAATATGCTTCAGTTGTTTGTAAAGACCAACATTTTAAAATGACATATTTGCTTACTTTAAAACTTCAGTTGAAATTAAATATGTAACAATTTAATGATGGTATAATCCAGCAAGGAAAAAATTAATAAACTGCATAAGGAATGATTCTTTGCTCATAAATACTGTGAGAAAACTGTGGTGAAATGTCTTTGTAAGGGCAGAACTGAGAATCATTTTGGAATCATTTATTTTTAATGGGATTTCCTGCATAAACAGCCCATTTTGTCTTATGTTTTCTAAGTGAACACCATAACTGAACAGACATTTTCTAAACCGGCTGAAAATGATGACTAAATAATTTATGAGGAACATGCACATGCAAGAACAATTCGAAAACAAAAAATGATAGAAGGCACATTTATTGGTTTTGATATAAATTAAATAGTAACTTTAGTTTATGTGATGCTGAGCCCTTGTAAATGTTTCCTTTATGAACACTTGAACTATATAACACAACACTTTCCTGCAGAAAGGAAAGAACATGTCCTGCTTAAATCAGACCGACCGTCAGGCAAACACAATCTTGTTACTGCACAAAAACACACTGTGTGGCCAATCAGTGCCTCTGTTGAAATAAAGAGGCCAATCAAGGCCAATTTCACTTTAAGCACCACCCACAGCAGCACTTTTAAAATTACAGCCTTGCATAGACCATTATACAGTTTATATTGAGTAAGAGATGCTACAGTTAACACACAAAAATCTTCATTCTGTTGAATCAGTTTTCTTTTAGTCCAATGAAAATTTGTTAGCTCTTGGAGTGAACAGACCATTTATTAACATTCATTTATTAATTATTTTTGCTTTTCAGTTTTAATGTTGGTATTGCAAAGACTGATAAGAAGAGTTCAAAACGAACTTTTTAACAACCCTTACAATGCCAAATGTAATTTATAAAAATTATCTTTGTCCATAAATGTACAATGTAATTATTTAAAAGGTTTTATTAAAATGTCTTATAAGCAGCACAGGAGCTAATCATTCAGAATGGTTTTGTGAATTCAACTGCCTTATTAAAAGAGCCAGATTCAAAAGAATAATCCATTCTTTCTTAAATTTATGAACGTGCCTAGAAGAGCTGTTTATTTAATATATTATATTTTGATCAGTTCATTACCTCAGAAGACTAATATAGCACATGAGTCAAATAGACTACTTTTATAATACTTTACTGGTGCATCCCTTTTAAGCTTGAAAACTGCATTGCATGCAGTGAAGTAAAGGGACTCACTGCAGGTTGCATCAGCCTCATCAGATCCATCTGGACACTCGGGTTCTCCATCACACCGCCAACGCCCAGGAACACACTGACCACCGTTCTCACATTTAAACTCCGAGGGCGCACATGTCGTCTTCACTGCACATGGAGACAAACAGATAGGGTTAAAGGTGAACGATGTAATTTCTGCACCAAACAGGTTTTCCAAACCACCAAGATATAGTTTTTATACTTTTGGAAAGAAACAACCTACAAATTGTTTCTGCATATTAAAGTATTAGCTCGCCAATTTCAACCTGCTTTGTATTGTTAAATGATGGTAGTGTATGTAAATGAACGATGTTTACTGGATTGGGAATGTTTTTTAAACAGCCCCTGGGATTTCATGAAAACTAGATTTAACTTCCGCATTTTTGTATCCCCATCCATGGACAGATCAACAGGGGGGCCATGCTTAGTGCATTATAGGTGTTGAAGTTTTCCTACCTATTTGGCAAAAGGGAAGACAACAGCCTTTTTTCTCTGCCCTCACTTGTCAGCTAGTCAGTTTTTTTTTTTTTTTAATTTCTTTAAAATTTCTATAGTGCACCCCACATCAACCCTATAGCACTACTACACTATGCGACACTACTATACTATACTTTACTACACTACACTTCACTACACTGTACTGTACTACATTGTACTGTACTATACTATACTATATAATATACATTTCAGCAGTTTGTGTGTTTTCTGGGAATCAAACCCATAATCTTGGCCTTGGAAAATGCACTATAAAATGAGCTACAAGAACACTAGATGGATGGATGCAGAATTTTATGCAGAAGAGAAAGGACAGCAGTCTAAAACTGTAGTTGGTGATCTGTGGGTACTGCCTTCCACCTGCTGAGTTCTCACAAATATCCTACAGTTACAATATCCTACACAACTTCACAGAGTGGATCACAGTGTGGATGAGTAAACAACCAACAGGGACGTGTCTAATGAATGTACCTCCCCCTGCATCAAGCTTTGTATGTGACTCATCTGAGACCCAGCAGGAACATTAGATCAGCCAGTACCTTTACAACAGCAAACACTTTTCTTCAGAAAATAAGTTTCCTGAGCAAATGCCCCTTCTTCAATCATAATTAAATCAGATGAATTAGCGTCTATGCCTACAAATGCAGCTGTTACAATTTTGGCAAACAAAGTATTATGATTTAAAAGATTTAAATAAATAGATGGCAGTGTGTGCTTTCTTGAAGAACTGTAAACTCTTGCCCATGCACAACTTTATGCAATGATGGTATAGGGTGTTTTAAGTGGTTGCCAGGGCATATGCTGTTGCTAAGGTGTTACAGAGTGTAACACAGACTCTGGGGCGTGTAGATCCATGTGCATCTTTTTATTTACAGAATAGTCCGACAGGCAAACGGTCTAGTACCGGCAAACAGAGCAATGAGGGTAAGGCAAAATCACAAACGGGTAAACAGGCAGAGGTCAGGGCAAGCAGAAAACAATCATAAACGAGCTACAATCCAAAACAAACAGGTAATCAACAGGGAAAAACTCTCTGAAATGTTTGAGTGGGCAAAACATGACATCGCAATTAGTCCAAATATTAGTCCAAGCTTATATAGAGAAGCTGATTGGGAACAGGTGTGGCAAACAGAAAGAAATCAGCCCTAGGTACGGGGAACATGGGAAATGTAGTCCAGATAGAAACTAATACTCGGGTGAGGGCTCCCTCTATCGGTGAGGCGGAGCGGTGACCTCCTCTGTAACAGAGTACCACCCACCCCCACCAGCGGCTCTTGACGCGACGCCGGGTTCTTCCTCAAGGTCTAGGGGCCGGTCTCTCTGGATGAGCTCCTCAGTTAGGATCGGGTCCAGGATATCACCTGCGTTCACGCAAGAGTGTTTCTCCGGAACATACCCCTCCCAATCCACAAGGTATCGGAGTCTACCACCCCGGCATCTGGAGTCGAGTAACTGGTTCACTCAGTAGGCCTCCTCGCTTGAGCAAGGAAACATATAAGGTAGGAGAAATGCAATAGTTAGCAAGTAAATGAGCCGCAACAGGTGTAATAAGTCTAATGATTTTGAATGGACCCACATACCTAGGACTGAGCTTTCTGCATGGAAGCCAAAGACGTAAGTCCTCTCCGCATTGAGAGCCACACCCACTGTCCAGGAGTGAAGTTGTAACCAGGGTGTCGGATAGCCTGTAGAGTCTGGCGTCTAATGGTGTAAAGTAAGTGGGTGTGGGTTCGTTCCCAAACCTCCTCTGTGGGTTCCCCGGACCATGGAAACAGTGGCGGTTGGTAGCCCAGAACACACTTAAAAGAGAGTTACCCCAGTTGCAAGTTTCACGAGAGAGGTCTGTGCGTACTCGGCCCACATCAGGTACCTGCTCCAGTCGGCATGGTGTTGATTACAATAGGAACGTCGGAATCTTACAATCTCTTGGTTGAGACGTTCCGTTTGGCCGTTGGACTGTGGGTGGTAACCTGATGTGAGACTGATGTTTACTCCCAAGCTTTTAAAGAAGAATGACCACACCCGTGAAGTAAATAGAGGACCCCGATCAAACACATATCATCCTGTAAACCATAGAACCTAAACACAAAGTCAGATAGAATCTCGGCAGTCTCTAATGGAGTAGGCAGTTTTGGGAGGGGAACCAGACGACATGACTTGGAAAACCAGTCGATGATGGTATTACCCAGTGAATTAGGCAAGTCTGTAATAAAGTCTATAGCAATGTGTGACCAGGGACAATGAAGACGTCCGGCGGGCAGTTGCTTGGGAGTCTTTGAAACCTAGCATACTGAACAGTTCTAAATAGTGATAGTGATTGTATCGCTAGAGAGCTTCGGCCACCAGTATCGGTTCTTTAAAAGATAGATGGTGGCTGAGATACCCGGATGACCTGAACTTGGGTTCTCATGTACCTGAGTGAGGGCACAAAAGTAAGGTTCTCGGGGCATTCTGCAGAACGGGAGTGTGTCTCGTTTGAACTAATGATTTCAGTATTGTCAGGGTCCTGGCTTCCTGTCAAGTCTGGAGATTGCATTTTGCCAGTATCCTGACACAGTCGGTGTTCTATGTCAGAGCATGGGGCTAGATTCCGACTCGTCCTGTTTGTTCTTGGTTTCCATTCCGAGAGTCAGAGTCTAGACCCACGCTCTGGGTGTCTGTTCTCCGTTCTCAGTCTGTCGGAAGGCTGCTGGATCGCTTGGTGGTGGAAATTAGGTATAAAAGAAAGGAAGAATAAAATAGAGAGACTGAAAAAGAATAAATTGATTTCTGCTTAAATGGTGATGGGCAACATTGTGTTCTAATTATGTGTAACACAAAAAAACAAGAAGTGATAAATTAATTACATAAATCCTTTTTTGTCCAAAACAGCTTTGGTTATGACTAAGAACAGGATTTTGTTAGCTGCTTGGTGTAAATTATTGCTGTCATTCTCTGTAACTCTAAAATTCTGCACCACATTGCTGTATATTAAACATTAAATATTTGTTGAAGCAATGGCCTGGTAGGTGGTGTACATGCTGTGATGGGTTGTGCGGTTGTGCTGGATCGAGAGCGGATGTTAATTTAAAGGTCATTTTCCTCTCCATAGTCCCACTATTATTTTTATTTCTCATATCAACAGAGGGCAATAAAGCCTTAAAATAATAATAATTTGAAAAAAATCACTCAGAGTGGTATAAATTTGGCTTACAATCAAAAGAATGGCCTTTGGAAAGCTTTGATCAATTGGCTTTGTAACCCAAACACAAACATATCTTAAGAGAGAAGGTTTGGAGTCACAGAAACATATTTTTAAATTGGCTCTAGCCCAAATATGCTCTGTTAGAAATTAAAGCCTGTAACAAAAAGGCTTATTTCAGAATAACAAGCAAGTTTTAGACCTGCGGGGTGAAAACATGATATCCATTTTGACATCTCCGTTTCACAAACAAGTTCTCTGGTTACATTTTGAGAAAGAAATGTTTTATTTATTCTGACAACTACCCATAAAGGCATTACCTTAAATAACCCAAGGGAAAATGAAGACAAAGTTTGTCTCCATTTTGCACAAAAATGTCAAACAACACTGAAGCGTATAGGTACAAATAGTTTAATCGAACCTGATTATTTTGCTGTGACAAAACTCTGAGGTTCTGACTCAAATCTGGGGCCATGTTAATGAAAGATTAGCATTTCTTTGGTAACTTTTATTCTTGAAATTAAATGGCGTACATTTGGACAGTCGCATTAGAGATACCAGCAGTATGTCTCGATTTAGAAACCCCTCCAAGCTGCTTTTATGATGAACTTCACCTATTCATGCTATTGTTAGCAAACACTCTCAAATCCCTGTTTCATTAGAGTGAAATCAAAGTCTGTCTGTGAATACAAATAATCTGCTCATTATTTTGCTTTACATCATGGTTACTGAGCATTCTCATGATTATTCTAATGAAGTAATTTGCTTGGTACAATTGCTAATCAAGTAATCCAGCAATTATTTTTATGACAAATGGAGCAATGTAAAATTTGGTAAACAAAGATCTGACGATGATTCATTAGTTTTAGTTTTAATTAGGTAATCTGAAGTGCTTTTCACACTGTGCACAATCCTGGGTTATCTGGGTAAAGTACATAAAACAAGACCCAAAAGCCTTGTAGGATGGTTTTACACTGTACAGTTGAACATTTTGGGTAAATCTTATTTACATATTTATAAAGTGATTTAAATTGACCACATAATGTTCTTATTTGCATAGCAGGTCAAGAACAATGACAACGTCTACATGTGCACCAATAATGTGATTATTTCAATAATAATCAGAGTCAAGGACTTAATTGTAGCGGTTTATGTTGCAAACCCCTGCAAGGGGGGGTGGTGGTTGGGTTGTGAATTGGTCCCCCTTGATTATTTTGTGACCACGTTCCGGGGGATCCCTCTTTGTTAATTCCAAATTCTCTCTAATTTTTATTTTATATTTATATTTGTCAGACTGTCTGAAAACTAAGAATTACAGTTAAAGATGCTGATGAAGAAAACTGCCAGTCATTTTCTCTCTGAGTCTTACTCATGTCTATATTCCCATCTACTATTTAAGATATTGGAGAGCTATCCTGGTATAATATTTAGTTTTTAATTTTTATTTGATGTTACATTGTTTCAAAGCAGCTTTACATATAATACAAATAAAAACACAGAAATAGAATACAGAATACATGGTATTATTGCAAATTTGTATGGTTCATTATAAGAGTTATATTAGTAAAACTAATTATGGATACTAAAATTGTAATTGGTTTATGAATATAGAGTTGATATTGCATGCGTGCAGAGGCTCATACCTATCTCAGTGGTCTATTAGAGGGTAATGTATTCAGACTGCCTACTAAAACAGTATGTACTAAAACAGTCAGACTATTTAGTCAATTAACATGACACATAACAGGTATCATATTAAACAAGATATGCTGTTCCAGCTGACATTGAAATGGTGCTTAGGGTTAACCATAACTCCTAACTTCAATGATGTATAGATGGAGAAAAACCTTGGCAGAAACCAGGCTCAGATGGGAGCATTAAATATGTAAACTTTTTTTAGTTTTTTTATAATACTAATTTATCATTTTATATTGATTTAAAACTGTCTGATTTTGTGACAAATGTCAAGCACTGAGGAGTGTTACTAACAGAGATGGTGACAGAAGCCTAATGTTACTAATTGCAGCTATAACATCATGCTGCTGTGACTAGGCAAGGAACAAAAATGTAGATTCTAACTGATCTAACTAGAGTCATTGAAACAGTCCAGCTATAGTGTTTATATGGCTTCTGTTAAAGCATAACATTGCATTAAAAATCTCCTGTACTAGTTTATTTAGTAGCATTAGTATTAGTAATAACTATGAGAAAGTTTCAAATTAAACATTAAATAGTGGTTCCCTTTCTGTCACTCACTCAGCGTACTGTTGACGCACTATCTACATAGAGCACAGTACATAGCACAAGCTATGCAAGATGAGTTACACATTGGAGTTTAAAACTTTATGTTGAGAAGTTTGTTCAGATCCCTAATGTCTTAACAAACAACACCAATAATTTCATTTAAAGGCATTACATTTGTTAAACAGTCTTTCAGTAATTAGACACACATTGCATGCATGCATTGTATCACACGTACCTCAAAATAAAGAGTTTGTGTGTGTGTGTGTGTGTGTGTGTGTGTGTGTGTGTGTTTGTGTGTGCGTGTAGTACACGTTTTAAGGGGGCTTGGGAGCCTTTCATGAGCTCTGCCGATTAGTAAAGTGCACTCAACTGTGTGGGCTGTTTCCTACAGGCATGCTTGAAGGAGGAACCATTTAAACAGCAGAGTGAAAACATCTAGCAAGCCTTTGACCTCTGCTCACAGAAAGCAGACGTGTCCTTCACAACGAATAGAAAAAGTTAACTATCCTTGACAGGCAATGTATTTATTTATTTATTATTTCATTAATTAATGCAGATAATACCTACTCACTTTGAATTTAAATTACAAATTGATGAGCATTATTATTCTGCATTTTTCTTGGTTACATTGTGACGATGGACACAATTTATTTTGCCAGAGCTATGCTGTTGAGTCAGAAGGCTGAATACGTTGAATACAAAAACCTCATCTTTAGGTTGTCGTTCTTCTCTGGGCAGGTTTTTGTTTTTGTCAACAATTATACATTTGGACTTCTCCTCCAGGCAGGGTTCAGTGGAGCTTTGATCACCACACATAAGCCTCACATTTTCGGCAGGTGGCATACTGCCATCTGGCATTAGACCACAAACATTAGAGATGTGCTAGACTGAACTTCTGCATTGAGCACTATTCAGAGTTCTGCTCCTTCAGGCAAAATTTCACCCATGACTGTGGATTAATGATAGATTTTCAGGTGGAGAAGAGTGGATTGCACCTTCTAACTTTTTCTTATAAGGTTCTTTCCCCACTCAGTAGGGCCTTGCCACAGTCCCCTGCTGCTTGGGTTTTTAATTCTGTACAGCTGCTTTGAAAAATATTAGGTCTACTTTGGTGAAATCACAAATTGGTGTATCTTGAAAAGCAACAGCATATCAGGTAAAAAAGTTGCCCTGGGTGCAATTAGAGTTCATCAAATGCACCATAGTACATCTGGTTACACTGTTTGCACAACAACCTGATTACTAAAAATGCCTCCATCTAAATGATTTCTGAATGCAGAACAGATTTATTCATTGCTGCCTATGATGACCCACAATGCTGTGTGAAATTTAAATGTTTAGTAAAAGAATACAATTTGTTGAAAAACTAAATTTATTTAAATATTTTTTCTACTGAGGAGCAAACATCATAGTTTTTAAATAATTGCGGGACTCAGTGACAAAGAAATATAGGGTGGGGCTTAATTTCATTTGGAAATTGATTGGATCGTCAAAAAATGGGCTGGCACTGACTGAAGACAGCTTCAGTTTCATGTCGTATTTGCATTGGAGTTGGTCACATTTCCTCAAAACCAGCCCTACTGACTGACTACATAAACTGCTTTTAAAGCTTTGGCTAAACTGTAAATCTGTAGTTTTCGCTCACTGAGCCAGCCTTACACAATAAAGCAACATTCCTATATGCTCGTCAGTATATGCTTATTAAATGTCTGCCTTAGCATTAGAGAATGTTTTCAAACTCATGAAGCTCCTACATAATTAAGCCCCAATGTGCTATAGTAAAGGACATACCATTCATTTTACATTAATAATAAATGTGTCAATCATTATTAGATTATTTAAATGTTCAGTCGAATCAAAAATGCAAAGTAATATAACTTCCTAGCAGCCTTTCATTAGCAAATTATGTCAGAACTCCAGTCTGATCGTCCATGATTTATGTCCGTGTCTGCCCCACCCCTCTCGTTCCATCCCAGCTATCTTTCACTTCTGTCATCTTCCACACCTGTTCATTCCTAATCACTTACCTTTATATTCCCCTCGTGTTTTCCAGTCTTTGTCAGAGCGTTGTTTTTCCGAGTTTGTTACCTGACCCGAGTAGTTGGTTTCCGAGTTGTTGTTGTTCCGTTCCGTCTGTTTTGGTTTCAGGCCATTCTTTGTCTTGTTTTTTGTTTGTTTGCAGTTTTTCCTCCGTTTTGAGTATCGTCCATTCCCCTTCGTCTCGGACTCCACCACAGCCCATCCATCTGCCTGCCCTCCACCCGGTCCCCGCATCTCACCCAGCCATTCCTGCCCTGCCCGTCATCCTCCCGAGGTCCCGCTGCCTACATCACTCTACCCGTCTGCGCCGGAGCTGAAACCCCCTTCTTGTGAACTGTTTTTCTGTTTGTTTGGAGCGTCATCATTTCTGTGCTTTCATATTGTGAATAAACTCACTTGCTATTGGATCCCCCCTCTCTCTCTCTGTGCATTTTTAACAGTACACTCTGACCAAGAAATGGATCCAGCGAGTGCTGATGCTTTCCGTTCAGCTCTGGTGCAACAGGGAGCGCTGTTGGGCCAACACACAACTCAATTCAACGCCAATTCGTTGGAGATGGACCGCATATCAGCCAGCATGGTGGATCTTCAACTTACTTCAACTTGCTCCCCCACTCCTTCCCCAGCCAAGTTCGAGGCTGAACCTCGAGTTAAAAACCCGCCTCCTTACCACAGAGACCCAAACTCATGCCGGGCGTTCCTCTCCCAATGTTCTCTGTCCTTCGTGCTCAGAGTCACCCGGTACCCCCATAATTTTGGGGTATCCGTGGTTGCAGTGGCACAATCCTCACATTGATTGGTAGAGACAGTCTGTTTTAGCCTGGAGCCTGTTTTGTCATTTGTCTTGCTTGGGTTCTGCCTCTCTCCCCGTGTCTGTTTCGGCCGATCTCTCTGAGGTCCTGACAGAGTACCACGATCTCCGGAGTAGATGTTCTCTCTGTCTTTCCCTGTCTGGTCCTGAAAGATCCTCGGATCCTCCCGTTTGGTCTCACAAACGCCACAGCGGTCTTCCAGGCCCTCATTAATGACGTGTTGAGGGATATGGTGGATAAGTTTGTCTTTGTTTACCTGGACGACATTCCTATTTTCTCTCCCTTTCTCCAGGTTCATGTCCAGCACATCAGAAGGGTCCTGCAGCAGCTTCTGACTAATCATCTTTACGTTAAGGCGGAGAAGTGTGAGTTCCATACCGACTCTGTTTCATTCCTTGGACACATTATTTCAGCCCGAGGTGTCAAACTAGATCCTGCCAAGGTCCAGGCCATGGCCAGTTCCAGTTTCTCGTAAGGCGTTGCAGCGTTTCCTGGGATTTGCCCATTTTTATCGGCATTTCTTTAGGAACTTAGGCTCGGTTGTTACTCCGCTCACCGCACTAACATCCACCAAGGTTCCGTTCAGGTGGAACTCACAGGCTCAGGAGGCTTTTGACGAACTTAAGTCCCCGTTCACATCTGCTCCTGTTCTCTGTTTTCCAGATCCTGAGCGGCAGTTCATAGTGGAGGTGGATGCTTCCGAGGTTGGAGTTGGAGCGGTGTTGTCTCAGCGGTCTGGGGCAGACGGGAAGATGCACCCCTGCGCCTATCTCTCCCATAGGCTGACCCTGCTGAACGAAACTATGATGTCGGGAACAGAGAGCTCTTGGCGGTCAAGCTGGCGCTGGAGGAGTGGTGTCATTGGTTGGAGGGGGCAGTGCCGCCCTTCTTGGTATTCGAGTCCCCCAGGGAGGAGGCACCAGCCGAAGCCATCCTCAGGGGGTGGTGGTAGGGTCACTCTCGTGGGGCGTCGAGCGTCGGGTGAGGCAGGCTTTTTGAGAGGGTGAGATTCCAGAGGGGTGCCCGTAGGGTTGGTTGTTTGTGCCGTCTGCGCTGCGACCTGAAGTCCTGCAGTGGGGTCACTCATCCAGGCTATCTTGCCATCCAGGATTTCAGAGATCACTGGCAGCCATCCGCCAGCGGTTCTGGGGGCCGTCTATGGGTTATGGGTATGCAGTTTGTGTTGGCTTCATCAGTCTGGGCCCAGAACAAGAAGTGGGTCAATGCCCATGGGTTTGCTTCATCCCCTTCCTATTCCCTCTTGGCCTTGGTCTCACATAGTCCTTGATTTTGTCACTGGGCTTCCCCCTTCATATGGTAACATTGTCATTTTGACAGTGGTGGACCGTTTTTCCAAGGCGCCCCATTTCATTCCCCTTGCCAAATTACCCTCAGCCTGGGAAACTGCTCAAATAGTGGTCAACCACATCTTCTGGCTTCATGGCTTGCCAACTGACATTGTGTCTGACAGCGGGGACGCAGTTTATTTCCTGGTTCTGGAAAGAGTTTTGTCGACAGATCGGGGCCACATCATCAGGGTTTCACCCGCAAACCAATAGGCAGTGCGAATGAGCCAATCAAGATCTCGAGATGGCACTCTGCTGCCTGTCATCCCAAAATCCGAGTTTCTGGAGCCATCAGCTCTCATGGGTCGAGTATGCCCAAAATTCTTTACCTGTCTCTGCTTCTGGTTTGTCTCCATTCAAATGTTCTATTGGTTACCAGCCCCCTCTATTCCCTGCGGTGCCATCGGCCGCAGCTTTGCCGACCTCTAGACATACCAAAGTGGCTGCCGACCATCACCGAACCCCTTATCCTACCTACGTCTGCGGTCAGCGGGTATGGCTCTCGACTAAGAACCTTCCTCTCCGGGTGCCCTCTTGTAAGCTGACATCCAGGTTTATAGTAATATACCGGATTGCTAAAGTGCTGACTCCAGTGGCAGTTAGGCTCCGTCAACCCCTCTCTCTTGGTCGGGTTCACCCGGTTTTCCATGTGTCTTGGATCAAACCGGTGCCATCATCTCCCGTTAACCCCCCTGCCTCTGCCTTAGCCCCTCCCTCTCACGACTCCTGGATGGCGTTCCGGTCTATTCCGTCAAAAGGATTCTGGACTCTCGTCGCAGGGGCAGAGGTTTTCAGTACTTGGACTGGGAGGGCTATGATGTGATGTATACAGAAGAAGTTGTGCAATGCTATGTTTAAAAATGTGGTAAATCCAAAGAAGGGTAACACAGAGTACCAGAGCTAAATATGCACAGGCTGACATATGCAGAGAAAGAAAACTACACCACCAGTCAGCAATAGGCATGCTAAAAGTAACATAGGAGGGGCAGTAACATTGAAAAAACGTATATATGCATGAACTTAACCAAGGCTTGTTAGTTGCTCCAGTAGACACAAGTCGGCTTTGTTTGTTTTAATAAAGTCTATCTTTGGGCAATGGAACCCACTGTTTGAGAAGTGTTTTTGTATACTATGAAAAACCCACATTACTCTCCACCCAGTCCCCGCATCTCCACCCAATCATTCCCGTTGGCCAAAACTCCTGCCCTGCCCGTCATCCTCCCGAGGTCCCGCTGCCTACATCACTCTACCCGTCTGCGCCGGAGCTGAAACCCCCTTCTTGTGAACTGTGTTTTTTCGTTTGTTTGGAGCATCGTCGTTTTTGTGCTTTCATATTGTGAATAAACTCACTTGCTATTGGATCCCCTCTCTCTGTGCACTCTTAACAATAAATCAATATTGTGAAAATAAAGACATGCTGCTAATAGTCTGCCACGTATACCCTGCCATCTTGAGCTACATGCATCGTCTGGAGATGCCCAAGCCAACAACACAGAAAGAATTACTCGCGATGCAAAACTACTTCACTGAATTTGTCTGGAAACATCTGAATGGAAAACTGTCAGTTCTTGCAAAGCTAAGTAAAACACCAATATATATATGTATAGCATCCTTTTTCACACTTAATCTCTGTTCAGAAACCTCAGATTATGAGTCTAAGGCTGCTTCAATTTCTTAAATGAGAAAAATGTTAGCCGCCCTCCAAAACTGCAATGAAAAATGCATTACACCACAATTAGTGTGACCTAAACCAGTCACACAGAGATGACTCTGTTCACTTCTGGGGACCTGAATTCGGAAAACCACTTCCACACAAGCCAAACAAATTCAAACACATCAACAAACCTGTAATAAACCTGTAGCCTGTAATAAGAAGCCTAATGTAATTAGCTTAAATTTACAAGTTTACAAGATTTTACTTGTACTAAAACAGTCGTTTGTCTTTTTAAAAGCTCAAGTAAAAGCATTAAATGCTTAAATACATGGACAAACTGTCACGATCTCGGTCTGGTCTGTCTAGGTTTTGCTTGTCTTGTGTTTGTTGTTCGGGTGCGCTGGTGTCCCGGAGCACAGTCATTCGCGGTCATTGCGGCGTCCACCCCGCCCCTCTTGTTACCCCTGTTAACTAATTTTCCCTGTCACCTGCATCCTGTTTGGTCCTAATTTTCCCCCCCTTAATTTTCCCCTTGTGTTTTCTGTCCTGCGTCAGTCCATTATTTTGGATACGGAGACGCTGACGATCGGATCAAAACATCTGCGAATCTAGTTGCCTAGCCTTACCTTGCTTCGTTTATTTTTTCCCAGGAGTGCCAGTCTACCGTCCCTGTCATTTGTCTCTGTGTCTCTGTCTATTTTTGTTCACTAGGAATCCCCGCTGATCTCGTGCCTGGCTCTGCTCTGTGCGGACTTTCTCTTCGTCGCGGCAGCCCCACCCGCTCTCTCTCGGCTCGCACGCACCCCCTCCCGAACTCAGCGGCTGCTCTTCTTCGCCGGCCCACCGCCTCGCTTGCTGAAGCTCGCTGACTATTGGCTGGCCGTTGTCACTGCGCTGCAGACATTTTCAAAGTTTCTGTTTGAAATAAACACTGAACTTTGTTTTTTCACCCGCAGTTGGGTCTTTGTCTCGTTCCTGACACAAACAATATAACAGCGAACTGAAAGGTCAACATGTTGGTCCAAGAAAAAGTGTCGAAATCATTTCCTTATATTTGATTAGGCATTGTGTATTGTGAATACTTAGACATATGTACCGTCACAAAGACTAATCTATTACATTTAAATCATGGATTTCTGTTTACCACAGTTATTTAGTAACTAAATGGAATTGTCCAAAATGTCTTTATATTAAGTGCATCAGAGCAGTATTTCTCCATGTCTTTCATTAAAGATTGAAGTGGGTTTTTGATGTCTCTGTTGTGAATGTGTTCTCATAAGAACTTTAGAAATCAGTCAACATAAGGTTTCCTCACTCTCTCTGATCTTTTAGTAGTTTCAGTTCAAAGGTTTCATCATATCAAGCGTTCCAGTTTGATGGATTTCAAAAGGGAAAATGTTTTTATGTTGTATAAAAGCAGAGAACAACAGAAACGGTAGTGAGTGATGTTAAAATTGCACTCTGCATCACTATGAAGCTGTCATCATTATGAAGCTGTCAGTTATATGGCATATGTTATTGATCTGCAGCAGCTGAAGCTAACATGGATCAAAAAATAATCACTGCAAATTCTTTGCAATTACATGTGACCAGGAAAACATGTGGCACAAAACTGTAATAATAGCATGTGAGACTGCCAAGATGATCTCAGATGATTACTGGCTATGAATAAACAAACATTCATGTCCAGGTCAAATTTTACTCCAAATTAATAATAATAATATTAAAATATTTGTAGATTATTTATTTGGCTGCTTGCTAATAAAATTATATATTTTATTACTATATTTTTAGATTTTTTAAATGTATTATTCTTTTATTATTTTGTTATTACTATGACATTGTTATATACATGACAATTAAGCACGTTCATCACCCAAATTCACTTTACTATAATGCAAAATATCATAACTTGCATTACATACCGTCAACTTGCATTACATACCATCAAATATTTGCATCAAATAACGTGGAATAAAATTGGAAATCCAAAATGCAAACAGACTTCTGCTTCATGAAATACAGTATTAACTTTATGATTGTCACAAATAGATCCAAACTTCATTTGACTTGACATGGCATTACACCATGTAACAGTCCAACATAACAGTGCAATAAGAACTGTGCAAATGTCTGACTCGATTATTTAGATATGGGAAGAACAGAATATGCACATTCATGTCCTTATGACACATAAAACACCTATCAGACAAATAGGTAGGAAAGTATGCAATGGGTAAATCTAAATTGAGGGAATTGCCATTCCCCAGTATCAATGTTAAGCTTTGCTGCTCAGCATCCACTAATCTTTCTTTGTACCACCTTGATTAATCACAGTTTATAGGTGGATTTGAACCACCAACTACCTTAATGAACACCAGAGCTCACCATCACCCGAGTACTAGACTACATTACCCATAATCCCACATACCCGGCTGATTGCTTACACACCTGTTCCTTGTTATCACTCATTATCTGACTATTTAAACCTTACTTATGCCCTGCTTCAATGTGAAGTCTTGTTTTGCCCTGTTAAACAGTTCTGAGCGGTTGTTGACCCTGCTTTGGATTTACTGTTGATACTTGCTACCTGCCTTGATTACTGCCTGTTTGGATTACTGTTTTTACCTGTGCTGCCTGCCCCGACCTTTTGGACTGTTTTTGTATTACGATTTCTGCCTTGCCCTTGCTATTCTTGTCTGCCGACCATTGCCTGTTTGTAATAAGTTGTCATTTATTAATAAACCGCACATGGATCCTCATTTTCTGCCTCCTGTCCTTGTTACACAATCATAAGAGAGGTCAATAACATACACAAATCTTAATGGTACAGTATGAAAAACAGGATCTTTTGGGTTAAAAAGAAGGTGGAAAATGGGTATGTAAACTTACATGACATGATAAACTTACAGAAACCTTGCTACAAATAACTGTACTATCCTAAATGTTAAAATTTTTGTCAATATAATTTGCTATATGTTAGAGCAATACATACAATGTTCTGAAGGCAGGAGGATTGCCAATGGAGTCTTTATCTTTATTAGGAACCAGTTTCTTAGAATCTGCTGCAGAAATTGCCCAAGCCACTTTTTTGCTGATAGAATTCTGTTGAACCGAGGTCTTAAGATCACAGTTTTGTGTCGCAATTCAATTCCCATACATGTACGTCTCTGTTTAAAATTGCTCCTTTTTTCTTATTCCTTTTTAACTTCTCTTTTAATCTTTGAAACATCAAAACTCTGTTTTACTCTCTTTTCTTTTTGCTCTTTTATTCTTGTGGTCTTTGTGTGATTCTCCATTGTTCTCTGAGTCTGCACACAGACAGGACTCTCACTTGAGTGAGATACAAAAGATTTTCTTTGGCAGACAGAGGAAAAACCCTCTTGAGAACCCCAGACGGTGGCTACAGCTGTACAGGGACCACGTAGAATTGTGCTACTGTGATAGCAGTAAAAAGGTTTTGTGTCTGTGCTTCTGTATTACATCCACCAAATGTTATTTGTCACAGTGTATCATTCCATTGCAGTCAGTCAATGTTCTGGGGTTTCAAAGGTCAGCTGCACCTGAATCTGGATTTGATCCACAATCTCTTTTTAAAAATGCTTTGTTTGTTTGCAGCCTGTAAAAGAAACATTTCAAATACAAAAATGCATACAAACATTCTCAAGATTCTCATCGTACCACCTTTGCCATTATTGTCCAACATACGAAATCTCTCTCAAAAAACTGGCATGGATTTAAAATTCAGTTTAAAGAAAGCTTTGCTATCAGCGGTGGGTCTTGAACAAAGACAAAACTCTCGACTCCACACTACACACACCTTGTGCTCTGTTTAAATCTGAAAATGTGAATATTAATTGCTCCTAGGTGATAACAAGAAGAGGGAGAAATGAGGGAAAACAATTTGAGGTATGAAAATCGAGAGAGGTTAATAAATTTGATCAACTATATTTGCACAGCTGTTTCCGTGTCAATAGTTGGTGGAACTGAGCCTGGAATTATGGCTGTGGAACAAGGTATCTTTGTATCCAGTCATATAAGTAAAAAATTAAAAAGTTTAACTAGTTGCCCTGTCTGGGCACACAGTATCTGCTTTACAGTTTACGTAAGGACCCAAAAGGGGTGGCAGGTCTGTTTTCATATAGGATGAGAGACAACAGGGGAAAAACAATGCTTAATGCAGATATTACAACACAACTAATCACATAGTCGTGTGAAGTCAGTATAAACAAGGCCTGAAGGCGGGAAAAATGTGTCTCATATCTACAGGTAAATTTTTTTATGTTAAATTAAAATTTTTTCATCTGTCAAATGTATTATATGCTTAGTATTCATCCTATGTCTTGTTTAATCATGCTGCACATTGATGGGTCATACAGTTAAGGTAATATTAATACATTCCCATGTTTGATTTTAACAGACATTTTGTTTCTATAAAATAGTTTTTGTAAAATAATTCTGTTACTGTGTTAGGTGGTCACCACTTGTTACATTTGGGTCCTGAAACAAAACTCTTATGTTAATCTTATCACATTGTACCACTTGGCAGTCATATCTTTAATCATTTTGTGCTGCAGAAAGACCTAACATTTTAATCCTGACAATCTGAATCATCCTCATGATCAACGGCTGCACTTGCTGTTAATGTGCACTACAGGGAGGCAAGGTCACAGATCATTTAATTTACATACACATACATCAACATGATTCCTGCATACATCCTCGCCCTTGTCGTGCATTATGAGTAGATGTGTAGAAAGCATGCTACTGAATGCACTAATGTGAGAGTGGGGATGCTGATGTTGGGGATGAATAATTGATACATGGGGGGATAGGACGGAGGAGCAGTGGGGGAATCTGATAAAACTGACCTAAAATCACTAGCCATCCTACTAATATGGCTAATAATGCTAGCATGACTTAGCATGATGCTAACGTGACTTAGCATGATGCTAGTATGATTTAGTATGATGATAGCATGTTTTGGCATGATTTAGCATGATGATAGCATGTTTTAGCATTATAAATATATTGAAATATTGCTCATTTATGTTATGCAGTTGCTAGGGTGTGGCTAGGAAGTTGCCAAGGCAATACCTAAGCCCACTGACAGGCATACAGAATATAACAGAATATATATAACAGCTATAACAGAATGTATGATCAGAATGCTGTGTTTGGTTTTTAACGCTGAATGTTGTAGGTTTTTATTAGTGGTTAAATACTGAAAGAAAATGTTTGTCCCATTCACACACCCTTAGACCAGTGTGTATTGTTCAAAGCCATCAATTTATTGTTTTACCTTTGTTTATATGTTAGCAGGCTGTTTTAAAAAGTTGTCTAATTTTTTGTTTTCTGCATAAATGTGTCATAAAATCACAAGTAGGTTTCAGGTCATAAGTATTGACTTTGTAAGTGACTACTTTGTTGTTGTTACCTGGATGATCCACAACTGTTGTAGTTTTGTGATAGATGAATCCTTATGTGTCCTGGGCAGTTAAACTGCCCAGTATTTTTCAGAAAAATCCTTAAGGTTCTGCATATTTTTGCATTTCTGCATTTTGCCAGAGGAGAACTGGCCCTCCTGGTCGAGCCTGGCTTTTCCCAAGGTTTTTGTGCCCCATCTATACATTAATGGAGTTTTGGTTCCTTGCCACTGTCGCCCTGTTGGCTTGCTTGCTGGGAGACTGCTGACGTCTAACTTAGCCTAGGGCTTTGTAAATTGTAAACGTCTAATATTTTATTGTWTATATTTTATGTATGTATGTATGTATGCTACTTTTGCATGTTATGTAGTTCAAGGTACTATTGCAAATCCCTTATACCCCTGTCCCATAAGATGTTGTCTATTATATGCCATCCCTATGT
>JAZGTI010004023.1:0-29369 GCA_036877585.1 Botia kubotai
ACATGAAAGTGAAGTTGAACATCTCCCATGGCCTGCACAGTCACCAGATCTAAATATTATTGAGCCACTTTGGGGTGTTTTGGAGGAGCGAGTCATTAATTTGTGATTTTTCATTTCTGTGAATTATTTTAATCTACAATCCTCTTTCAAAACTTAAAAAGCACCCTTAAACGCAGACAGCTGGTGTGCATATTGGTTAGATTTTATTTAAATGGAAATTAACTATACATAACTGCAGTTATCAGATACATGGGTCACACTATGGTCATTAGTAACTACCATTTCATCTAATGAGCTGCATGTGAAACCTCTCAGTTATTTTAAAGCATATGACTGACCTTGTCCGTAATCCTTCAACCAAACAAAAAGGAACTCATAAATCTTGTTTAACAATTACAATTCACTGGTAAAATGTGAAAAACCACAGATACTGTCTTGGTTACGTATGTAACCTCTGTTCCCTGATGTAGGGAATGGGATGTTGTGTTGATGTAGTGACACTAGGGATTCGCTGTTGGGAGCCCCAATTACCTTTGATTTCTATATAAAGGCCTATGAAAATTGGTAAATGGAATTTCATGCCAATCCCCACCCTGGATAGCCAGGTATATAGAGGCTACAGTGGGGCAGACACAAGCTAGCTCCTGCGTGCCTCATAGTGTGTGCTTGGCCCAGTCAGAACCTGTACAGTCAGAATCTGTCAGTGTAAGGCACTTCCCTTCTGCCTGAAAGAAGTGGGCACTTACCAAAGACAGCCACAAGCGATCTTACACTTAGCATAAAAGCTGGGAAAGTGTCCTCAGTTTTAAGAAGGGCACACTACGAAGAACACATCCTTACTGTGGTAATTGACATGAGGTAGATACAGCATATGGACATGCCTGTAAAGTAATACACATAAGGAAAACCTAAACCTAACCTCAACTGAGAGGGTTCCTAGTCACAGTGGCATGGGTAGAGGGAGCTCTGCCATGGTGAAGACACATGGTTTACTGTCAGAGAAACCTGTCAGAAACCACAGTATGGAGCACTGATGTCAGATACAAGGGCTTACCTAAAAAGAGCCATGTACAAGAATATCATGTCCAGTGGCTTACTTCTTTGCCAAGCTTGCCACCAATAGGTGCTAGACAGGACCTTTAAAATAGAGGGACAGAGCATGTTATCACCCCATAACGTCACAACGGTCTGCCCAATGTTAAGTCTATGGGATTTTTGTTTTAATGGAAGTCAATGGGGTGGTTGCTAGGGTACTGTAACTGGTTGCTAGTGCGTGGCTTTGAAGTTGAAACATCACCATGTGTTGCTGCTTACTAAGCTAAGCGTCTGAGCCAACCCCTAAGTCTCTATGACATTCTGATGCGGAGCTATATACTTATATGTTAGGTCTATGGAATTTTTCGCCCACTTTTTCGTACGCACTAAAAACATTGTACAACTGATTGCTTATAAAAGTCAGCACACGCCACCACAATAAGCCGGTCGATTTGACACCTCATTCATGGGTCTACGACAAACCATGTCGTAGAGCCACAAATATTTTAGACCGCAGAAACATAAGCCATAATAGAATATCTATCATTCTCAGGCATACTTACAACTGTTTTTTGTTCTTTCTCTGTTTTTGTACGTTTATTGTACTGGAATGTGCACATAAAAGTAAATTAGCTTTGGAGAAAATTAAGTTTGGACTTTTTTATGTTTGACATCACACATTTAGTGGGCTATAGACTGTATTTTTGTCTTCATACAAACAGAAATGCAGTTAAGAAACCAATTTAAGTTATGATAATCAACAACAAATCATATCCAACTTTAAGATGTTTACACAACTTCATTTACTAGATTTTTTTCTGATAGACATGTTCAGAGATTCAGCTTAGTTTTTGTTTTTATTTTAACTTCCGTTAAATTCTGATTGTGTAATAACAACATTCTTTGTGGCTGTTATTGTCCCACCAAGAACGGGGCATAAGCTCAGTCCCTGAAGAGGGAATGAACGGAAAACAGAAACAGCAATAAAGAGGAGATATATAAGATATAAATGGTGGTGGAGATATAAATACTCTATTGTATGAGTATTTGGTCCCTGGAGACTAAAGCCCTTGCAGGGTGTTCTGTAATGAACACATCAATAAATAATGCTTTGCAATGTTTGGAAAAGCTCTGTTTATTTCTAACTACCTTGTATACAAACCAAACACTAGAGTCAATGGCAAGTAATTCTGTAATCCCAAACACTTTGGTTCTTTGAGATAATTATTATAATACAAACATTTTCATATGCTCAAATGTCTTACCCTCTTCCAAAGTACTGTTTGTTTTTTGCTGTATTTGTTCATTAATATTTTAAAGAGACCAAAATAAATTTTTCCAGTATTTCAAAAAGAGAATAACTAAATAAATTTAACATTTACCTAAATAAATTTGAATTTAATAAATTAAGTAAATGACGCCTAATGTTCTACTAATATTACTGCAAGAACTGGGTAGGAGCTGGGGAGGTTTCATGAACAGCCCTGTAACTTTGCTTTCCAAGGCCAAAACAATAATATACTGCAAAGTGCTTGTCAATATCAATGTTTGGCTGGTGACAGCCATTAAAAAGCAGAATGGTATTTTGACATTAACCATCCTATATAAAAATTAATTTGAATTGAATACTGTATTTTGAAATACAAGCATTTGCAAGCAAAATATGTCTCGCTAATATTTAAATATAATATATTTAAATACAATATAGCATATATCACTGCCCATTCCCAGCTCCTAAAAAGTATGAAATGTACTTTATTTGGAAGTGAAATAACATTTTGTCTTACGCAGTTAGTCAAGCTACTTGCAATAGGACAATACATTTTTCAGCCTCTGGAGGGCAGTAAATAACATCCACATCAGGTATTTTATCACTTTGTTTTGAGGTCACAATATTACACAGATATAATAAGTCTTTTGAATTATGATAGGATAAAAATATATTTAAATTAGTGTTCTATTGATATGTTTTTCGCTTGCTTTTCTGGGACATGACAGCTGCTTCTTAAATGGTTACACAATCAACATCATTCATAGGCCAGTTTAAGCTACCATCTCTAAATTCAAGGCACAGGACAGCAATATAGGAGGAGAGAGAGAGAAAGAGCGAGAGAGCGGCTCGAAGCCAGAGGAGAGCAGCGGCTCAAAGCCTGAGGAGATGTCTTTTGCATAATGGCATGTTACTTCTCGTTTTGCGCATTGCTGGCCCAGGCCTTATAAGTGCTGCATCTGTTTACAAGCACACCATTTTCCCAAGGAGCGCCTATCTGTTCTGTATTCAGAAGAGATCTTTTAAAAGCCGCCAGCTGGAAAAATGAGAGAGAGAAAAAAGATCCCTAATCCATCTTTGCTGATCTCATTCACATTATGTTTTCAAATTTGATTGAGAGCCAAAAATGATAAAAAGCCAGCATCAACAACAGCTTACAGTGCTGACAGAAATAGAGCTGTATTTTGAACATGACATCTGTTTTTTGATTTTGGTGTTGTTGCTTGAGTAGTTTGGGATACGTGGCGTTGTTGTTGTCACATGAATGGTTAATTTTCTTTGCTTCTTGTTTCATGCCCAGCATCTGAAAACTCAGCTGTTCTGCGACTGACTACAAGAGCACACAGAAGAGGCGACGAGAAGGCCACTGAAGACTATCAGAACCCCCATAGTCCAAAGTTTCCTCCATAGTCCAAAGAAATGCAGGTTAGGTAAATAGGCTCCAGGGATAGGCTCCAACCCCCCGTGACCCTACAGAGGACAACTGGGTTTGGAAAATGCATGGATGGATGTACAAACTAATAATTACATTATTGGTCAATCAAATTGTGCTGCCAATGGTTGAACAATCCTAAGCACCTGTTTACCTATTTTTCTTATAGACAAAGAGAGGAAGAAAATTCGAAAAGTAGAAAAATTATAGTTTCTGTGTTTCCTGGAAAGAGCTAATTTTGAAAGATCAATTATCATAATTGATGTTTATCTACATCATGAAGCAAAACTAATCAAAGAACAGGAATGTGGTTAAAGATTTACACATAGAAAGTTGCACATCATTTTATTTTTGAAAAAAACGAAGCTGACAGTTATCCAGACACAGAACATTAATAATTTTGACCCCAAATTTCATACATTTCTACATTTTCATGTAGAGGAGATAAAAAACACTCACAGCACCCTGTGACTCACATTCATCAGTTCTCCATATTCCTAGAGATCAGATTACAATTTTATGAGTTTCCCTGACTAGCCTGGCAGTTATGAGTTTAGTGTGATTCATTATAGTAAAGAACACAAACACAATTGATGGGGTAGCCTGAATCCAACTGTGATGTTGCTGCTTTACCAATGAAAAGATGGAGCGTAGTCTAGAATGTAGACGTTAGCTTTGAGGGCCCTGACCTAAAAAACAAATGATTGTTTTTTGTTTACGGAATGATGGAAGATCCAGGGAAACTGTGGGGGAGGGTTAGAGGGGAAAGCTAGGTGAGTAATTGTGTCAAACAGCTCATTTAAAACAAACCCACACCATAAGATGCACGTTATGGTTTTAATGAGGCTGACACATGGCAAATATCAAAGCCACCACTTGATGGCAGTCAAGAACAAGGTATGAAACAGGAAAGACTGGCACTTGATAGACCATGCTGCATTTATCATCTAAACCGACAGACTCAGTGGGGGAACAGCTTTACAGAGCATCCATAATGCATGTGATTGCCCATGCCATTACAATGCGTTCCTTTGAGATTATGCTGCATTGTAGGACTGACCATGCAATTGTACAATAATCAGAAAGCTCTACATAGCCTTCCAAAGACATACGTGACTTTAAAAATGTAATTAGGGGCTCATCAATGTTCATACCTTTTATGATATGACATGCAGTAATGTGATTTTCTATAATTCTGTCCTTGCAACATTTATATTTAGTCACTGGCTGTTGGCAATAAAACTTCACATTCTCATCTCTCTCCCAAAAGCAATGTGAGCCTTCACAATACTCTATTTCTATGTATTTTGCATAATGTATGATTAGGCTTTTTGATTTTCATATTTTATATTGGTTACATGACTACATCTATCATGCTTTATTCTTTCCCTCATTCTTTATGCAATTTTATTTCCTTTCTCCTGAAGACTTAAAAAAAAGTAGCTTTGCACACTGTTCAGAGCAAAGACTTATCTTACAATGAAGCTTAGAGGAAATGTGTCTGGAAAGACTTGCATATATTACTCTTCTTACATTCTTACTTTACAAGCTATTAGATCATGTTCTTTTTGCTTCTCTGTTGGTCATTTTCTTTGTGAAGGATTCAGAATGTAGCATGCTGTGTTACCTTGGTCATGAATTCTCTTTTGTCAAAAAAAAAAACTAAGCATCACTCTCCCTTTAGAATTTATTTAGAATTCAGATGTAGCTCAGTTGGCAGAGAGCATGTCACTTACAGTGGCAAGATTATGGGTTTGATTTAGGAAACACATACGGAATAACTGATAAACTGTATTCCTGCGATGCACAGTAAATCACATTAGATAAAAACATCTGCCATAAACAGGAATATCAATATTTTCACAGTAATCAAGTGGCAAGAAAACAGCTGACAAGACAGTTCTACTCCAATTGTGAGAAGAATTTCAGAAGAAACAAGAGGCAAAAACAGCTTCTCCCCAAGACATACCCTCTTGTCTCCTCATTATCCTGCTCTAGAAGAGTATGACATTTCCTCCTTGGAAACAATGCTGGGGTTTGTGGTCACCCAATGGTGACCTTAATTTACTGTGGCTGGGGATGGAGTGGCCCCCATGGTCCAGCTGAGAGACATCAGATGAAAGGAGAGAACAGTGGGTTGGGACTAGTTACAGTCACTATTCCTACCTGTGTCTACCTGTGATTGCCTGTGTCACTATACCAATATCACACGTTGAATGTTTGTGGACACTAAAATAAATTGTTGCTAAAAATAGCATTATACAATAGCATTATACAATAAAACTGTAACTTATTAGGCAGAGCATTGTATTAGCAGCAAAAATGTCATAAGTTCAAATTCCACATATAGCAGACACTAAAAAAAAAAAAAAATTCAGAACACATACTAATAAAACATATATAATATAATGTAGTAAAAAGCATCTGGCAAATGCATAAATGTGAATGTAAACAAAACATATAATATGAAATACATAATTCAAATAAAACCCATGTTATTTTCAAGATGCAGTTTTGGACTTGACATTTTAAGAGTAACATTAAGACAGCTTATCTAAAATCTAAAAAAAACTGCTGGAAAAAACAACTGTCAACCATGAGAAAGTTAATTTGGGTGAAGTTTTTTATGTTTGCACCTGCTTTGTAATTTTCACAGGTGTGTGTTTTCACCTCAAAAACCTGTTCTTGAAGGCACTTCTTAATGCCAGCTGGGTAGATCTGATTAAAATATGTTATTGTCTGCACTTTGATTAGTGAACCATTGAATAGTACTGGCAAGATGTGTGAATTTGTGTGAGTTTGATATATCATTCTTTTCTGTGCACACCCGGGGCCAGTTGGCACAGTTATGCTTTCTTTCATTCAATGTAATGCTATGAAAATGAGAATTAGAAGGACATTTCAGCTTGAAATATTTTAATCTAGTTTATTAACTTTTATTTACTATTTATTTATTTACTATTTATTTACTATTTACTACACCTCGCTAATGTGGCCAACTACTGTGGCCAATCATGAGTCGCCACGTCACTATAGACAGTAAGTCAACTGTAACAAAAAATACTTGCTAGGAACAGTTTATAATCAAGTAATCAGATGGTAATGAAACTAGAACCTTTTCATGCCAGATGGTGGAAAAGAAAGTATCCCATTATTTCATATCCATTGAGAATAATGCCATAAGGATCTTTAAGTAATCCCTGAATGATTCCTCCCTGGGTAACAGCATGTTATCTGGCGCAACGTGTAACTTTGTACCGTGCTAAATGTTCTGTGCTACCCTTTATCAAAGAGATATGAGAACATCTCCACACCTCTGTGCGCTAACGCTTAGCAGCTATCTGTGGCAGGGATGAAAAGAGAGGTATTATAACAGAGGACTGACCCCAGTGAACCCCAGGAGGAAATGAGACAAAGTGAAAGTGAATCGAGTGCGACTGAAGTTGTTTTACTCCTCTCCATGTGAGTGACAGGGGCTGGCATACTGCTGGAACACCTCTGAATCGACATGCCACTTACACTCTGATAACATCCAATAACTTGCTCTATAGTTATCTACCCTTTAATTCCCAACTTTCTGTCCAAAGTTATTCAGTGGCTCCCCGTAATCCTTGCGTTTTATTTTATTTTCTCCGACAAGCCCCTGTCTGATTCTGTTTGCTCCCTCATCTTACCCTCGACCAGGAGGTCAAAAATCTTCCCAAGACCAGAGGAATCAAAGCTTACTGAAATGTGTATGACCTCCAGATAAGCCTCTTTCAGCTTCAAGACTTCTCTTTCCTCTCCAGACTGTTGCAATTACTCATCAACACACCCACACACAGATTTCTTCTGAAACGGGATATCTGTCACTCACAAAGTTTTACATGCCCCCTCCTCTTACATGTTTATTTAACAGATATTTAGGACACACAATGTAACTGTGACATTTTGTAAATGTGACATTGTATCCTTTTACGTTCCACAGAATTTCACAGATTTTCTCATAAAATCAGTGCAGCAGAAAAGATCTGAGGATTACATTCGGAGTTACTAAAAAGAGAATACAGTACTCTCATGTTAATCTCTCAACACATTTTGCTGAAGCCTGCTTATCAGAAGGTTCAGCGCTGGTCATTGTCTATGTGTACGGATTTGTGCCTATGTGTCAAAGAGAATGAGTTTTTAAAATGCTGTTCCTATGAAAGATTACTTGCTCTGAAAAATATACATTCAAACTCCTGTGTTCAATGGTGCATATTATTTATCATGAATGTGGGAATATGTTTATTTTCTCACTTGTATTATATCTTAAAAAGCCAATGCAGTTAAGGAGAAAATGAGAGACATATATATTAGTGGCATTCTGCCATAGAACACAAACTTGATGTTGATGTTTAAGGACCAGCGTGGCTCCCTCAACAGGTTCACTGCTGGGAGAGACTATTGGAGACAAAAGATAGCCCACTTGGAAGCTCTGCCTTAAAAAGGTTCTTGACGAGAAAGAGCTATTGAAGTGTTCTTCTTTCATTTCCCTTTCCACTGCGATCCCTCAGGAACACAGGAAGCCCAAAGGGAGCAGGTTCTCAATCTCTCTTTCCTTTGCACTTTTCTCTCCTGTCACTCTTTCATTCAGTGTCAGATCTTCTCCCACTCAAGTGTGGACAGGGTGTGTCCAAGTGTCTCGTTCTTTCTAGTATTTTATCCCAGACTTATTTACGTATGGCTTCACAGAGCTGACAAACGCAAGTGGTTTGTATGGAACTCTGATGTCCCCTGATACCACACACTCTGTGTTTGCGTAAAAACCACCAGAGACTGCCAAACCCAAGATGCATTTAAAGACAGTGAACCAAGAGTATGTTGTTCTTCCTTTGCACTTGACTGACTAAAAAACAACATAATTTTAGTTCTGATAGCCTCTGTTTTAATTGTGCTTTTGTAAATTAAACCTAGCTATGAGGTAACACTGCGTTAACTCGCACAGAAAATGTAGTCTAGATGCCAGAACTCATTAAATCCCACAAGGACAACAGGCCGTGGTATTTACTTAAAAAGAAAGTGACCTTAACTTACAATTTAAATAGTAATTGAATTTAATTAAATCTGCAATAATATTGCAATCAAGAACAACAAAGTGAACAGAGAGAAATATCCTATAAAGAATACTGTATTTAACACTAATGAATCATTGTCTATACTGTACATACAGTGTATACACACACACACACACACACACACAGGAAGGAATGCACAAACTGAAAGAATGTAAAGCAGGAATGCACCGTAAGTTGCTCTGAAAAGTGAATGTATTAAAGTACATTGTAAATTTCATATTGCCTATACTGTGCACTACATATTGAACTATGGTGTATATTGAGAGCTATAAGATGTTACTAAAGCCCTCTTACAGCACTGCAGCACTTATAACAGCAGTGGAGATGTTACACAAGATGTGAATTTTGCACCTGTTGGAAGATCTAAAACCTAAATGATCAAACCTGAGGTACTAAATGTCACTCGCTAATTAAGATGTGCCCTCATGTTATTGAAACTGCTGAGAAGTAAACATGAGGACTTCTTCATATGTTTGTGTTTAGGTGAATATGCAAAGATTCTGAAAAGCAAACAGTTTTTGCCTCAGTTATACATTATCACAGTGCCATACAAACCTCACAAGGTAAAAACATTCAGCTCAGCACGAGAATAACTGACGAGTTCCACTTCTCAAAAGACCTCAGCTACACTCCTTTTCTGTTTTCACTATACAAACAATATTGCAATCTTTGATTCACTGCATTTACATTGCAGAGATATCACATTCGTCTAGGTTACCAGAACATCAGCTACTGCATATTTATTACAGAGCAATTCAGTCTGACTGGAGATGTTTTTTGTCAATATGCTGTGGAAGAATACTACTATCATCCAAGCTGAATATCACATATAAAACCAGAATAATTATTCACGTGAAGGTCTTAATAATTGATATTAAGCAGAATACAAGAATTTTAAGAAGACCTTTACTTCCTGTGATTTATCATCAATGCTTTGATGAGGATCTTTTAGGTTTGACATTTGTTCTGTTCTCATGAGAAGGTAAATTGCAAAAACTGTTCCAAAATGACAATTTTCATCATCCTTTTGGATTTATGCATCACAGGTCTTTACATAAAACCATATGATTTCTGCCAGACAGAGAGACAGGCTTATGAGCCAAAAAAATCATGCAAATAAAAAGTGGTATTTTGTATTAAAATTCAAAACTTTATTGTATTCCTTTGTAATTGGTGATGACCAAGGTTAGTGCATTATTGGTTAGTGCATTATTAAAACTGAAAGATTAAGAGTTGAAAAGACTGAAAATGTGGCTATTGTGTAGAACTGAACTCAAATGAGATTGCACAGTCAGACAGTGACAACCAGCTGCAAGGGTATTAAAACTTTCTGCCAATGCCTAGATTTTCATAAATCTCTTAAAATCTCTTTTTAATCAGAGGCGAAAAGCTATGCACCTTAACTATTACAAACGTAATGAAATAAAGTAAAAACCATTTTGGTTTCTTAATATATCCACAGAAAACAGTGGCATATTTGTTACATTGCTACTGTAAAATAAAAAGTAATGTAACCTTCTGCTTGGGTAAATATTTTTAAATACAATCTAATTGATAAATTTATGTTGCAAAGAGATGTGTATCAAAACTGTGAAAGCACATGAATGTACGTCTTTTGGTTCTTCATGTACAATACAGTTTGTTTAAACAGCTATTGAGAGCCCAATGTGACGACACATGGATGTAATAAAGGATTACCCAAATCAAACAAAGGTTTGTAATTTGGCAGAGGGACACCTTTACTCATATATATAAATAACACTCCACACACATTACAAAACCCCTGCTGTAAGTACCCAATCGGGATGCAAACACTATCACACCTCCACATTTCATACAGTTTCTCATAGATAATGCAAAGCATTCACCTGAATTATTAATGTGGATATTTGCAGACAATTTCAAGTCTCCATTACAGAGATCCAGACAGGATTTAATTTGGTCACATCAGATTCAAGAAGACAGCAGGTTGAGATGAAGGGTTAAGGTGATTAGGGGAGATAATCATGGTCTGGGTGGATGTGAAGGGGAAGAGGTTGTATAGGAACTGTCAGGGCTTTTGATAACACTCTCAGTAACACCTTGATGTTGGCTGCTAACATCATTTGCATAAATAAGTGCCAATACTTCTTATGTCTTAGTACTCTTTACCTTCTGCATTTTATTAATAGCTCTGTTTAGATATAAATGTCTATATACTTTGTTTTATGATGTGTATATTATTTTGTGTTTTTTCAGTGTGAAGCGCTATGACTCGCTACCTTTGATGTAAGTGAAAGTGGCATATTTGTCAATGTATGGTAACCCATACTTAAAAAGTGACCTTTGCATTTAACCAGTCCAGCAAATAGTGAACACACACACCCGGAGCAGTGAGCAGCTATCACTGCAGTGCCCAGGGAGCAACTGGGGTAAAAGTGCCTGGTGCAAGGGCACCTCAGTCGTTTTTCTGCAAGCTGTGGGAATCAAACCTGCGACCTTTGGTTTACAAGTCAGACTCTCCACTAACCATTAAGCTGTGACTGCCCCACATTAGATGGTGCTATATGAAAAACTTTATTAATGTCAAAAATAAATAATAAAGCTGTTTTTTGTCTAATTAAGATGATGGAGTTTCTGTAAGAATTCATCAAAAAAGCTGTGACTGTATTAATAGAATAAGAAACAATACACTTTCACTTGAATTTACAGTTATTAAAGGTATGTTGAATATCTAATGTAGGTGATTGGAGAGAACAAAGATTGTCTACCTTGATGTAAACCTTGTAATCTACAAAAAAACCAACTTTACAATGCAGTTTCCAAAAGTTTGCCTGGATAGGGAAAAGAAATTGTCAAAATGCTAAACTTTTTAAAAAAGTTTTACAATCAGTGCTCAAGAAGGATAATATGTGTGGAATCACAGATGTATCCAAATGCTCCACAACCTGTTAGAAACACACATTGGCACTGAACCCAAACTAAGTCTAAAACATCAGGCTGTGAGGAGCATTGATTCATGCACAAAATTAGTTAATTTTAATTGAGTTCACTAATCTACATAAATTACAATGAAAATGATTCCTTTCAAAGCCAAAAACATTTACTGAAAGAACAAAAACTTTTCTTGTGTTAATATATCAAAGAGACAAGGTATTGTGAATGCTGGGACAAACTCATCCCCCATCTCAGTTTTAGCAAATACACACAATATCTAGCAACTCTTACTTTCAAAAGTTTTGCCCTTTTGCTTTTTTTGAAGGTTACAGTAAACAGCAGCTAGTTTTTAAATATTTGTAACTGATGAACAGCTAAATTATACATGAGATAAAGTAAATATCACAAATCCACTGAAATGCAACAGAATGCATATTTCACCAGCTATTGGGTATTGTCATCTAATGGTATACTTTAAACATGATTCATACTTTAGCTGTTGGAACAGTTCACTGATGCTGATAAATGTATACATTCGTCAGCAATGTACCATCTATATTATGATATTGGTATACTTTCAATTCATCACACTAACATTATTTACCTTTTTTTATTTGCAACATAATTCTACAGCCAAAAGGTTTATTGTATATGTGCATGTGATAATAAACCTAATAATGTTAAGAATGGTAGTCATAGTTAAAAATGGTAACTTTTTCAACGACCGAAATTTGACGCAAACCAGAAAGGTGAAATTTTATCAAGCCAACAATATTTTATCATCTTTACAACAAATAAACGACAGCAATTGTACATGACTAATGCTCATCTACTCCAGCTGTCCGGCTCTTTTTATACAATCAACTCCAGCTCACAAGCCCTCAAACACTTTCTTTCCTCTTTTTTCACATCTTGCACTCTCTCTTTCCTCTTTCCTCTGCCTTTAATCCTAATAGGTCTGACAGTTTTATTTTCTGTGCTGTAGATAAAATCATTATTGTCATATTCCTCTGCCTCCGCTGTCAGGGCTCCAACTGCATTCAGTTATTTGCGGAGGGCCTTCAAACTGTCAGTTTGAGGATTGATGGGCCCCTGGTGGCATTCTTGTAGCTCAGAAGGGTAGGGAGATGGACCGCCTGACTGACCTGAACAAAGGTAAGACACATGGGTGTAAGTAACAGGGCGGGATGCTTTTACGACTTAAAATAAATGATGCTGCCATACGCTCTTAACTTTTATAGTAATCTACAGTGCTTTATTTTCGATGAGCAGGAATGGCCCAGATTATAGCTATGAAAGACCATTTCTCTGTATGCACCCTGGAGAATACATTACCGTACAGTCTGTAAACCTATGACAAGCTGATGCTTTAGAAAAGCCATTGTTGGTATGTGAAGCAGTTTTATCTTAAGCCAATACACAATGAGTTGGGAAAGACAATGAAGTGCGAAGAAAGGAAAAACATAATCAAATACCCACTTTGAATGTCGAACACTTCCCAGTACATTTGGTGGGCCTAGTCCTTTAGGCATATTAATGAGTACTTCAGTAAAAAGCATGAGAACATTTGTCTAGGCTTCAAGGCAGCGCTGGATGCCGGCCCCTGAAGTACCGCCACACAATGCCCTTCGCCGAACGTTACTAAAAGTTTGATTTAGCGAGCCGAGCTGGGAATTTCAAGAAGCATTGTGTAAGCTCTTATTCTCAATTAAACGTGAGGAGCCTCCCCTTTAATACAGCTGCAGATAATGAAAGAGAATTACACTGCGCTCTGCTCCTTCACCACTTTTATGGATCTCTATCCCATATGGACACTGTGCCAGGATTAATCAGATTCATACATAAAATACAATACATGGGCCTGAGGCCCATGGGCAAGGACAACGTGTATTCAACATAGTGCCACAGAAAATTCTGATAAAGAAAAAATGGAAAAATGGAAAAGGTATGTGCATGTCAAAACGAATGAACTAAAGAGGAAAAGAAGAGAAGAAGGAAATACAGGGACACTGATAACCTGCTGAATTAATGTAGCTTTCATTTACCTCAGAAACATACTGACAAGGGAAGCTACCATGACCTTTGACCTATTTCATATGCGTGCCTTGGAGGGCAGCGTATCTTGCTAAGAAGCTAATTAGCAAATGCTAATCTCTCTGAAGAAAGTTCTAATTTTGTGGTTTTTCAAGGCCAAGTAGAGGTACAGCAATCACCTAAGGAAACAAACTAGCCAAACACAACTGGCCAAAATACTGTGCTGCGATGAGGAGAGGTGACATTTAAGGGAACACCTGGATAATAATTTATGACTGGGGCACCAGATGTTTGACACTCTGGTGATGAGTACTGCAGGTACATCAAAGACCATCTGCATTTATTTATTATTTTACTTTTTGGAATAAAAGGTAGGGATAGGAGGGTTTAAAACTAATGCTCCCAATGTCCCAATTTACCTGTGTCCAGAATGTACTGTGTTTAATATGGGAAAGTATATACATTTTAGTGTGTAGCAAAAGAGTATGCAAGTACTGGGACATACTAATGCACAACAGAAGTGACTGTTGTTGCCAAGACAACATTGTAATCGTTAAAAACCACAGATATCAACTCGCCCTGCATTTAAGCACTTCTTCATTTTTTATGTAATTTTCAATTACAGTTTAATTATTTAATCAACTGAAGCATAAATTATTTAATTCATTAATTCACTAAGCTCCTCCCTCTTAAGTCACTAAGAGGAGTGCAATACCGTATCACTCTTGCAATAACTTGGGGGGAAATGTCAGCTGTTGGAATTTACATAGATCCGTACTTCAACCTTTCCACAGAAATAGTAATCCATCTGTGTACTTTAAGGATACTCATTTTAGCATACTACTATTTGGGACATACTGCTTATAATTTTGAAAACTATTAAGTATGGCTATTATGCATATTGTTATGCAGGGTAAATTTCTCATTCTGAAAAGGGACACTTTTTCAGAGTGTAGTCCAGAATGTTATGGATTTTTGTAAGTCAAGCAGTTGGCCTTCACTAAAGTCAGGTATATTAAGTTTTTTCCTGTCATTTAAAGAACATACATATGCCCATTAGATCTAAAAATTCACCCTTACTCATTTGACGCAGCTGCCCTGCCCCGGCCTGCACAGTATGACAAGTGTGCTGAACTTTTGAAGAAAAGGCCAAAACATTCTGGAAGAGCTAAAAAGGTGGCAAATTGTTAAGATTCTCTGGAAGAGAACATGGTAGGCAGGTGTGTGAGTGAGTGAGTGTGTGTGTGTGTGTGTGTGGGGGGGGTGTTTGGGGGTTGGTGTATCTATGAGCCGCAGCTACTTTATGCTAATTAAAAGCGCACTTTTAACCTCACCTTGTGCACCATCGTGCTAATCCTCCCAACCAACCTGCTTTCACCTTCCATTACACAATTTTTATTTCAATTTAATCACAGGAAGCCAAAAAGCAGCCTCTAATTGGGGTTCCTTTGGTCTGCCGCACCCCGATTACAGCAATGCTTTAGGGGGAAAAACCAAGAGGGGAGGAAATGTGTGCCAAGACAGCCTGATGATGATAATAACATTTCATCAGCCTTATCATCTGTCCTTGAAATAAATAGCATCTGACCGAAAACCCTGATGTGTTATTCAGGATAATGAAATTGTGCGACTATCACTTTGTTTAGAGGGAGTGAGCTATTTTCAGTCCAGACTACTATAGACTTTGGACTGATTTAAGTTGTTAGTCTATTTAATTTCCTGACAAACCATCATTTGTGATGACTTTAGGAGTATTTTTTTTATAAATTATAATTTTTGGGTTACAAATGAACAAACATCAGTTATTGAGAAAGTACATAACAGATCAGTGTTCAAAACTGGCTCCTTATCTCATAATAATGATTTATTAAACAGAAATAAGACTCGGATACTACATCGCTTGTGTGGATGGTGAAGTATTTGTAGTTTGTTTGCTAAACTTATCTATATAAAAATGTCCACAAGTAACTTGCAATTTTATGTTTCAAACAGAGATGACGATGAAGGGACAAAAGTTACAGATTGCAGCTTAAACGTAGGGCTTATTATGTTAGTGGGTTTATTATGGGCTTATTATGACAGTCCTCAGTATATGGGCAGCCCTACTGGTGATGTTGGGGGTAAAGAATTGGCATGTTTGCTCATATTGCTATAAAAGTAGGTGACTGTAGGAATGGCATATTAGCTGCTTTATACACATACGGAGGAGTGGAATTAAAAAATGGAGGTGACATTTGCATCACAACTGTGACTGACATTGACGTACATGACTTACAATGTCTAAGTAAAACCTACAAATGCAGATATTGGTTTCAAGACATTTCCAAAAGACCACTAACCTGTACACATCTGTGAGATGTAGTTAATGAATACCTGGTTCTTAGTAAACTTCAGTGCTCTTGACCTGAATATGACTATGATTGGATTCCTAGTGTTTTCCTATTTAAAAGAAAAAGAGGATTATAACTTTTTTATGGTAATCAGATAAAATCTCTCAGCCTTGTTGAGATTAAGTTTACATGTTGCTCTAAGATCTCTAAAGCATGACTTCACATACAGATGTCATAAAAATGAATGTTTAAAGAATGCAGGGATGCCACCAGGTAAGAAAACATGACAACAACACAAAGAAATGTTAAGAGTAAGAGATCTTTGCTTTTACATTCATTTTTGTCCTCAACTATGACCTTATTGTGTCTTTTAGATTAAGATTAATTTGACCCTTGTACAGATACAGATCTCCCCATTTATCTCTTGTTCTCCCCAATCCCTGACACACATCATCTGTTCATTAAAGCTACCTTTGCCTGGATGCATTATTTGGCTCTGGAGTATCTAAACAGGGTTTGTTCTTTATTACATGGTTGCTCAAGTGCATTCCACAAACTCATTAAAAAACTATTAGTGCCTGTTGATTTCTCAAGATGCTCCCCTAATATTGGATAAGATCTACTCTTGGACCCTCATTCACAAGACACTGGCGCATTTTGTTAGGCTATGTCTCTTTCAGACTACTTGTCCATCTAAAGACAGTTTATCCAGAATTACTGCATGGATTGTGGTGATTCTCACACTTGTACCCTCCTGTAAGCTTGTTGATGTTTTAGTTTCAACAGAATTGCATCCTAAGCATTTACATTCAATTGTATTTGGTGCTTCACTTTTATGACTGTGCCCAAGGCAGTATGCATTTAGGTTGGTTGGTGCAATTTATATGCTTTACATGCACATTTGTGAGTGGCAACCATTGGGTTAGGTATAAGAGAATGCGTGTTAACAGGGTTTATCCTTTTTCCATCTTGCCTGGTCCCAGCTGTGCTGTAGCCCTTCAATGCTGACAAGGTTTCCCGTTTTTATTTCTGTGTGCAGAAAAGAGCGAATATGAAGGCAATAAAAGTGGCATGCTAGGCCTGGCAGAACTGCAAATACATCAAGGGTTCATTCTCCTCTGTTTGTCATTATTCACATTTGGCAGCCAAGGAATGTCACACCTGAGCTATTGGGGCTCACACTCCCAAGATATATGGCCAGAGTATTTCACATTTGAAGTTATTTACCCCATCGTTTGTTTTCATTTTTACTGATGTGGGTCATTTGACAGTTTGGAGTCGTTTCAGAGCCTTCACAAACAAACACCTATATGTTATTGTGTCAGGAGCATTGTGGACGAAAAGAGATGGAAACTTTTTCCTTTAAGGGTGCCATAAGATTATTTTAGAGGATATAAGCTAAACTGAAAGCATAGTAAACATAGGGCAATATGCTATAATTTTGCTGTGATGATAAAGAGTGGAAATATTTCTTTTGTTTCAGGAGGTGTAAGGTTATTACAAGGGTTATTTGGAAAACAGACTATATTTAATTTTTGCATTTGAAATGTAATATAGCTGGCCAGAATTCAAAGGCTTTGTTTTGAGATAATGTTTTTGATAAGATAATGTCTTTTTCTTGGATAATCTTTGAAATAAAATTACAAATAATTGTCTTTTCCCATATTGCACTTTTTCTTTAGGACTGAATATGACTGTAATGAAGTCTATCAACAACATTTTATGGTAAATATATTTTTAAGTAACTTTCCACTATAATAATGGAACTGTATTGTGTAATTTTACTGTACCATATTTCACTTCAACTGAATGCAAGTCTTTAGAAAACAAGAAAATAATGAAAACGATGACGCACTACCCACAATTTACTTTAGGCTGACAACTTTAAAGTGGATGTTTTTTGCAGGTTTTTATCTCAACTGTAAATCAATGCAAAGTGCAGCTGAAAATGCTGAAATATTCCAATTAAACACATCTGGAGTGGTTGGAGTGCTGGCTGGTTTTAGACAAAATGTTTAGCACTGTAAAGAAAATCAGTGGAAGAAGATATAACTTTGGCAAACTGAGGTCAGTGCATTTTACCTGCCTCTCTCCAGCTGTTATTGAGTAATAACAAATATAAATACAAAGTCTTCATACAAAGTAAATAAATAATTAAATAAATAATAGGCTACACATTTTTTCATTAATAGACATAAGATTGCATTATATCTATTGTACTCCATTTACATTCAGAGGTTTACCTATATAGAAAGAAAAAACAAAGATCTTTTTAATATCTCAACCGTTTCTTCTAGAAAGCAGTGGGATTAAATGTAGGCAAACCAAAATGTTGTCTTCTGTGTCTCAGATGTTTCTCCAGAGAAAATCTGGATGTCTCCAGTAGAATTTCAGAAGAGTCAATAATATTGAAGATTTTAATATGAACACGAACATTTGAAAAGCCGTTGAGATGAACTCTCAATCCTCACTTACCACAACACAACCTTATACTAGTACTGATCACCTGAGCCACATCGAACATTATTTATTTAATCAATCCTTCTGAATCTTTCTCCTGATGTGAAGGTAACATTCCTCACTGATGCTCAGAGAAGTCAGACGGGTCATCTGTATACCTGAAAACCTGCTATATAACTGGTGCAACTTTAAAAAAAGTTAAATTATGTATATCAAACATGAATAATTACCATATTTTAATATGCAACACGGCAGCAAAACAACGGTCATGCACTCTCATTATGTACCATGTTCAGGTGCTTTGTTGGCACAGTGGTGTAATGTGCTATTTATTATTACAAATCAAAGGCATTCTGAGGTCAAGTCATTAGAGAAAAAAACTGAGTGGCAGCCTAATCAAGCCTCAGAGCTTTAATCACTCCTTAAATTATGGTTAAATATTTGATAGTTTCCATTATAGTGTTATGATATCAGACCACGTGCCTCTCTTTGACCTGAAGCCAACATGTTACAGTACTTTTCTCATGGGCAAATTCAGATATATTCTAAATTAGTTCATTTTAACTGCCAATACAACATAATTTGTTGTTATTAACTCTTCGGTGGATGCCAAGAGCAGAACATGTTTAAAATTAATGAATTTTGATGGAAATGAACAGCCTATAGGAACACATATGTGTGTGCTGCTGTACAGAGAACTGTAAAATTATATATACAGTAGTCATTTATCATTTTTTGTTACCTTAAGGATGTATATAAACAGACTGTAAACATGAAAAGCTTTATGTGATTTATTCAGTCATGGCAGGTCTCTTAGACCAGTATTAACTAAAGCTTGTCAGTTCAAGATGTCTGAACACTGAGTGACTGCAGTCTCAGAATCAGATCACCATTATTTTGCTTTCTAAGATCTTCTTGCTACTTCTATTCCAAATTAATACAGACACACAAGAATGACCTTTTGAAGCTTGTCACACTTTTGTTGAACAAAACCGCACTGTAATTTAGGTGCAGAAAATAATCTCTCTTGTTTAATTTCTCAGTATTTTTGTTCCAATTCACATCTGACGCACTTCAGTGGTGCTGTCGCAGAGTCATAAGCTTCTGTCATTGGGGTCTGGACAGTGCAGAGTGACAGAGAATTCATTCAGGCAGAAACGGAAGAATATGAATGAGATGAATATAATGTCTTTTTGGATGAGTCAGAGCTCTGTTATTTTTATGGTAGATTCTTCTGGTGTGAAAGGCCAATATGGTCCTCTTCTATGTCACTGCTCAGCTGATGAGAGCCTCGTGGCTTCAGTGCACAGCTTAACAAATAACAGTCGCTGGCTTGTGTCTGGCAATAAGCTTGATCTTGTCCCCTGACATACAGGAAAAGAGATGTTGTGTGTGTTCAGATGTGTGCCAGATACGATTCTGAATCTGACCCTCTTTATTTGGTGTAATCTAACAGATTATCACATTGTGCTTAGCGATGTCCACTGGTTTAACTACAGGTGGGTGAAATGTAACTAGGCATTAAACACTGGTAATAAAGTTCATATTTTAATACAAATGTATTAAAACAAATTGTACATTATTAAATAAGAAGATGAAAGCTTTCCTGTACAATTAATGCAGGAAATATGAAATCCTATTTACTACACTGAAAAAAATGCTGGGTTGTTTCTGTAACCACATCGTTGAGTTAAATGTGCTGGGTCATAACTCTGGGTTGTTTGGGTTACAGTAAACATTTTCCTGGGTTGTTTATGCTGGGTCAATGGGTTTTGAGGCTGTTATTCACAGCTGAACATCTGGTCGGGTTATTCGGACCCAGTTATTGGGTCAAAATAGTTAATTCTTCGCTGAACTTTCTGGATTCTTCAGGACTTTATAGTAAGTTAATGTAAATATTTACCTGTATTTCTACATTTATTTTTATTGTTGTCAATCATTCAATAATTCACAATGTAGCATAGGCTGTCATACATTAATACTCAATTATACATTTTAAAGTACAGCTGTACAGCTCTTACAAACAGAACATTTTACTGCACTGCCGTTTTGTAAGATGGACTGTATTATTGCACAGATATGCAGACAAAAACACACTCTATTAGATTACATATAAAGATTACATATTAGATAACATATATACTGACCATTTTAGTAATAGGTAAATGTCAGCAACAGTACTTTTCACCCGTCATAAACAAGCTATGCCACAGGTTAGGTACTGATACAGTGAACACGCACAATGCTGTGAGCCTCTATCGCAAACCACTTGACATTTTCATCTAATTGGTTGGATGTATCAGGAGAGGCTTTCAGGCTGAGCAGAGTTTTGCTTAGGGGCTGAGGATTGCAAACCTACCCAAGAACACAGCTCTGAATTATGTGAGGTTAGATGAAGCAAAAGTGAGGCCAATGACAGACCAAGAACAGAATGTATTTATCATTTCTTTAAAACAGTGGTTTATTTGATGCAATGTCTTAGAGTTTGTATTTTCTTTTTTGCATACCTTATCTCTGAATGTCTTTGACTACAGCTACAATTTTTACCATAATTGGTTGTTTAATACAGACAGATCATACAAACGTGTCATATTGTCAAAAGGTGAAAAAAAAGGCTTAGCAGCCCACTAATTTATCGTAGATGGGAGGGGTCTTGGATGAAATTGGGTGACTTTTCACATGTCTATGTAATTGTAAAATTGTGTTCTATGTAAAAAGTGATGCAGCAACAAGTGGAAAACTCGGAAAGGAGAAAAACGAAAGTATTCTTTTAGTAATATGTAATTTTTTTGAGTAAATAGTTTTGAGACGAAAGTCAAACTGCAGTCAAAAAATTAACACAAGATATCTAACACCTGTGTGGCTCCTTGCACCTTATAAACCTGACATTTTCTAAGGGCCCCAGAACACTTCACACTTCACACACACACAGACGGCAAAAAACTTCTAGCACAACATCACTATCTTTGAATCTAAAACTTTTCATACACAGAAGAAAAGGCAAAATTATGTCTTGCTATATTATGAATGCATCCAAATCACCATCTGAAGGGACACTGGTGGACAGAAAAGTAACAGTGTCTTTTTGCTTGTCTTTAGCTTGTTTTGTGATTGGTTAGGTTTTATTTGTTTGGGAGATTTTTGATAGAAAGTAACCGACATCTTCATTATCACAGGTTTTAACACTGACTACTAACCTTAAAAGCAGTCTTTGTAGTTTAATATATGTTCAGCTTTTCTTGTGCAAAGTAATCTTCAGATGGCCTCTCCATTGTGAAGTAGTAAGTTCTGTGGTAAAGTGTACTCTAATTCCGAATTGATTGCTTTCTAAACATTGTTGTCATTACAGCACTCAGACAATCTCTTTCCCTCTGCCTCTTTCTCTGTTCTTTTCATTCCCAAATAAAGAGACTGTCTCTTTTGTTACAGAGTGCTACAATTCATTACTGTGAGCAGCTGTGCACATGAACCAATTAAAACAATGAGCTGCTCTCCTTGAGATTTCATCAGTATGAAACAGCACATGAAGGATACTACATTTAGGCAAGAACTGTCTTTGAAGACAGATTCTGATGAAGGAAGAAGAAGAAGAGTTTTCTTCCTATTCTATAGCTGTTAGCGTTTCGTTGTTATTCAGAGGCGCAAATTATTATGCTTTCTTTTTCTGACTGTCTTTCTTTGTTTTGTCTTTTTCTCTTGTCTTTTTGGAGGCCATCTTTCACATTTTACAATGTTAAGAATCAAACTTTAATGAACAAAAAATGTTAATTAAAGAAAGAATTATGATACACAAGAGCAAATCTGTGAATTTTGACCAATTTTATTTGCGTGTATTTGCTGGTTTTGTGCCCTCAGAAAAAAAAATTCATTTGGAAAATATCAAAAATGTTGAGCCGACTTTAGAAATCTCATAGTGTATAATGCCCCATGACTCAAAATGAAGTCAAACGCATGTTTTCTCACATAAATGTGAGAAAGACAGTTTACTTGGAAAGGTGTTTGCATTGAAAACACTGATGAATGACAACGACTTAATTTTGTATTTTTATTCTTTGATTGTTTTTCGTTGCTCTCATATCAACACTTTTCCTTTTAAATGTTGCTTTAATTAACTTTTCTAAAGAACTATCTTACTAAGTTGTACTGTCTAAAGGGTACCCTAATTTTATATTTTGTGAAAATACAGAGTAATTTTGGAAATATTTTATGTCTGTCTTTTACATCATTTTTAAACTTAGCTACACAAGCAACTAATCATTGGCACAAGCAACTAACCATTGACATAAACAACTAATCATTGTCCTCCTTTCTAAACACTTACAAAGGGCATTATTATCATTTTCAAACGTAAATTTTCTAATATGCAACGTGCACAGCGGATGCCAGTGATATTATTTGATTCAGCAGGATGCCATTTTCCCAGCAATTTTCTTGCAAATTGCTCTTCTATCAACAAAAGCATCATTCCACCGAACACACGGTATGTAATCCAGTTTACCATTTAAACATCATTTATGCACTGGCCCATCTGCAATATTACCAGATGATGTTTAATTTACGACATCTAAACTTTTAATTAGAACTGTGTTGATGCTGTTTACTGTCCCTGCCTCCAAAGCTAGAGAATGACATTTGTGATATTTCAAATAGTTTCCAATGAATTATTCAGATTCACTACCATGTTTCTCCTCTTCATCATTGACAGGGGGAGTAGAATTGGGTGCGCCAGGGTAAGGGGGCATGAGTGGCCTGTTGATGGGATACAAAATGAGAAGCAAAATTAAACAAGTGTCCAATACAGAAATCTGATACATGACCATATCAAGACATTATATTATATTATTATAATATATTATTTATATAAAACATTATAATATATTATGCTTTCTGTGCGTTTGTGTGCTTATGGCACTTTTTAAATGTATAAATCCCCAGTCACTATTGTAATTGTATTGGGAAAATAACCAGCATTTTCTGTAAGATTTCTCCTTTTGTGTTCCACAGACAAACAAAGGATGTCATACAGGTTTGGAACTATATGAGGGTCAGTAAATAATGACAGAATTTACTTTTTGGTCAACTATTCTTTCAATTTCCTCTTTTCTGTGGAACAGCCAATCACTGAAACCCATGGGGAATCAAAGATGGAACAGACAGAAATGCTTAGACTCTCAAAATCCACTTCATCAAGAAGGACAGTGGGGACAAAAATGGCGCTTGAGTTCCCAGAGATCCACACACTCATTAAAAATATCCAATTAATGCTCAGGCATGGATGTGATGTCTCCAGAGATGAGACAAACCTCCAGTCCCTGCCTCCAAACAGCCATGCAGGAGAAGGATCTTGGTCACAGAGTCAATTACTACAATTCTTCCTGGAATACAGCCATCACAGGGACACTACACCATAACAAAAACAAGTGACAGGCAGGTAGTTTTGTAAAAAACTTTCTACACTAAAAACTTTCTAGTTTTTACATTTCCATGCCATTATTTTTTTACACTTTTACCCTTGATTGTCTGCATATAAAATATATTGATGTTATTGTTTACATTTAAATTATATATTAGTAATCTTATTTGTATTTATTTTGTAGATTACATTTATGTAAGTTAGATTTTTATTTTATATTGTTATTAATTAGATTATTGAAAGTAAGTTTGAAAGTAAGTGAACTATATTCCTGTGGATTGTGAAACATTCTTAAGGTCATGATGTGTTGTTGCTCAATAAGGGTTGCTATGGTCCCCGGAGGACTGGTTCTGTATCTGGGTGTTAATTGCGGTTTGGAGGTAATCCTACAGATGTCAAACAGCCTAGTTAGCTTGTAGGGTCTTGCTGTTGTATTTATGAAACATAACAAGTGATTATATGTCTGATCTATCTCACTGTCTCCGATGTGTCTGATCTGGCACTACATAAGTGATAATACCATATCTGGTTATATCTCCAATGCCACTAGCTCATCATAAAAAAGCACTGTAGATGTGTGTGTAAATGAAATCCACGTAGTGACATCAGTAGCAGAAGAAGTGTCTTTCTCTTTTCAGCTCCAAGCACAAGATGAGATTGTGCGAAGCTCAAAGCCCACGCTTCAGACCCAATCAAAGCTTTATCAGTCTGATGGTGTAGATAAGGAAAGCCTGCAGCCAAAAGTGTCACAGAGTCAATTACATCTGGAATACAGCCATCACAGGGACACTACACCATAACAAAAACAAGTGACATGCAGGTAGTTTTGTGAAAACTTTCTACACAGTTTTTAAATTTCCATGCCATTATTTTTGTTTTACTCTTGTTTTTTTTACAAACAATTTTACTCTTGATTGTCTGCATATAAAATATATTGATGTTATTGTTTACATTTAAATTATATAATATATTAGTAATCTAATTTGTATTTAGTTTGTAGATTACATTTATGTAAATTAGATTTTTATTTTATATTGCTATTAATTAGATTATTTTTTACTAACCTTTACTTGTTTTCAAAGATAAAAATGAATAGAAAGATCAGAAATCCAACTTTCATGTGGTTTAACGTAGACACAGTACAGACATGTTTTTGTATGTCTTCTACTTCTTCTATTTGAAAGTACTATTTCTAGTATTTTAAGAAGACCATAATCTTCCTGATCTTCATCTCCAAATGACATGTTCTGTTTCAAGGCAGCCGTTGTGAAACTGAAGTGTGCCAACAAACCAACCAGAAAAGCGTTAGTGAGTGTAATGTCAGTGAGCATGAGTGAGCATGAGAGCTACACAGTCAGTTCCTCCAGCCCTCCACCCCAACCCTTCCCCTCAGCTGATGCCTTTGATAGCAACAGACGTTAGACCAACTCTCCACACACTTCTCCTTACCTGTCACCTTACATCTCTGGCCCCCGAAATTCTTCTCTGTGATCTTCTGGTACTGTCAACAGGCGTCATGTGTATGTGTGTGTATGTGTGTAAAAGAGATACAGAGGGAAGAGTGGGTGAAAGCAGTCGGATGGTGTATATACACATGTCAAGGTGGAAAGCAAAATCAAAGAAGCAGGAATAAAAGCCATGCAAGTGAATAAGGACAGAGGTTACACATTTAAAGTGACTCAAACCCTCTGCTCACCCCATAGCAGAATGACAAAAGTAAACAATGACAATTATAATTTTTGGTTGAGCTATTCCTAAAGCATGCTTGTGCACATCAATTTTACTTTTTATGCTGATATATTCATGCAGCTGTCAGCAGGGCAGTGAGTTTATGAGCTGATCAATTGAATTTGGTGATGCATTTGAATTAGTTTGGTTACTAAAGAAAGACCTTATTTAAATCTAGATCTTTGGGAATAGCAGGATACAGAGTACAGCCGAAATAGTTAAAATTGTCTCAGCTTTCTGATTCCTCAATTTACCCAAATGATTGGAAACCATGGCAACCATGTTACCTTGGGGCTGAAATTCCCAGTCAGGATTTTTTTTCACCATCATGGGGAACCATATTTGATGGAAGCTTAGAGAGATGAAATGATGAAATGTCATTGTGGTGTTTGGCCTTCAAAACACAGCTTTGACTTGACCTGACAAGAAATTAAAGGTTTTCATAACATGTGACATTTTGACATCCACCTTAAATACCACTGTCGTGTTGGAGTGCCATCATGTATCAAAACAATCACTCAAGAATTCCTGTCACCAGGTTATCATTACGACTTGAATTGAATTGAAATGCATTATTTATTTGCTGTAAAACACATCATGTATAAAGGGCCATATTACATCACCGCCTGCTTGTTTCTCCCTCCTACTTGACCGATAGGCCACACAAGCCCTAAACTATTATTGCTGTCTCTCTGTCTGCCTCACAAGATTTATTTTGGAGTCTCAGTTTAAATTATGATGGTTGACTATACATTAATGCTTCTGTGTTTTGACACAAATGTCTTAATAAGTGCATGCAGGTCAAAGGTAACATAAAAGATGTTCACACACAAGACAACCAATTTGTACAAATATTGTTATATTGTGCTCGTTGGAGACAGCGCACCTCTGGACAAAAAAAATTGGTCGAAATATATGTAAAGGGAAAAATATTAACTTAATGACCAATTATAATTATTTGGATGAAGTAACTAAATTCATTTGGTGATTTTTTGAAAGAATGAGTCTATAGTAACATTGTTAGCAACAATCTGCATTATTTACTAATGAGGGACTCCAGTTTGAGTATAAATTAGACTTACAAAACTTTATCAGCTAGTCTAACCACTCACTATTCTAACACGTACATACAGTTTAGAAAGAGGTTAAGGTTTAGGCAGAATAAAGATAAAGAATAAAGTATGAAGTTATAGTGGTATTTGAGATTCAGCAGGTAAAACCAGCAGTTTTATTTTTTATTTTAATTCACATTAGTAAAAATCAAATAAATCAAATATTTAAAAATCAAATAAATACATAGCAATAGAATGAAGAGTTACCCTTGAGGTCTGTAAATAGTGAACAATTTCTCTTTTCATCCTATTTCTCTTTTAAAGGTAGAGTCTGCTAAATGGCAGCTCTACATCATTTTCTAAAGGTGCTAATGGTATTGGGTGTCACAGTCTGATTTTAAACACTACATTATTCAGCCTCTTAAAGTTATTATTAAAGACCCAGTGTTGGTTGGTTTACAGGTTACATTTACAAATTGCTTAAAAGTGTTTAAGCAAGATGGCAAATGGCAAAGTTACAAATCTGTAAGATAAAAATATCTAAACAAATATGTAAGAATTTAAATATTTGGAGGGCAACTGATGAATTGGCATGTGTCATATTCAATTGTTTTGTGTTGGTCTAGTTGGTGGACATGCTAGCAAAGCTTTGCATGCTTTGTTATACACAATGTCTTTGTATAGCATTGTAAAAAATAATACTTAAAAGCAAACCTTCAACATTTAAACTCTAAACTTCATATAAACCAGAAAATGATGCCATGGAAGTAAGCCCTGTGATGAGCTATGGAAGGAGCCAGAAGATCACACAAGGTTTTTGGTTTCTGTAGGTAGGGCGGTGCATCAGGTACCATGCTATAAGGTCACATGAATTAGTATGCATCACTGTTATTAAAGGAGTGCATATGAGCCTAAGATACATTTGCAATTAGAAAGTTAAGAACAAGCCCCAACAAGACATGCCTTTGCAGCCACACTAAAAGACAGACATAAAGGATTCCGGAAATTAGTACAATTACACAGTAATATCATCAACTTGTGAGATTATGGGTAATCAACGGAGAGCTTTAGTGAAATGGGGAAGCTGGCTCTGTGTCTTTAATACCCAAGCTAGGCCTAAGTTAATTTAATTAGCTAAAACCTAAACTTAATATACATTTTAAAGTGTATCAAAGTACGTCAACTTGGCAGAAGGCCATCCCATAGCTTTTGCACTCTGTAACAAAACTCCAACATCAGTGTAGTAATAAACGACAAAATCGTTCAGACAGAATATTGTATTGTGGTCACAAGGCAAAATATAGTGCAAAGACAGTCTCAGATCTATTGCTTGCTTAGTATTATGTAAGGTCTAAATACTAACTAAAGCAAATCACATATTCCTGTGCACAAATAGGTGCAAATGAAAAGCAGCAGCATTTTTTTGTATCTTGGAGGTAAAATGAAAGATTGAAAAAGGTTGATATTTTGTCAGATTACAAAAATCAACAGGCAAATATTACAAAATCTGATCATATATCATGGCTCATGGGGTAGAGAAAACTGCTTTAAAAATACCACAAAACAAACACATTTATTGTTACTTTACAGTAGCCACAATGACACAAAGATGAAAGCCACAGTTCAGCCTCCAATCACGTAAAACTCTTCATATTACCAAAAAGCATTAAAAATTTTGTTACAAAATCTAGGCATAAACTACAAATATTTTAAACAGTAAAAATCCAGAACTTGGATAAATTATCGTGGATAGTATAGCTTTAAGATGACAGGAGAAGAAAATAAATCTGAACATAGACTTTGATATCTTGGCAAATTTGAGGACAGCGTGTGATTTTGACATCACTTCTGAAACTCTGAAGAGACTGTGAATTTAATGGGGTCTTTTTCTCAGCAGAAACATCTGAGAAGCAGAAGACCAAAGTAAACCTCTCTATTTGCTCTCTGTTTAATCTCATTGCTGCCTAGTAGAAACAAGTGAGATATTAAGGAGATCTCATTTGTGATTTATGATTTTCTCTATGGGTAGTTGCTCCCTAACAGTGATCATGTTACTGCTCTTAGGAAGCTGCAGTGACCATAATAATGGATGACCATACAGTAATTCAGATGACCACTTCATCTCTATAAGAAGTGTGAACTCATTACAAGTTTAGCTTCAAAGCCCAGAAGCACATCATAAGGAGATGGAGAGAATTCATCTTTATTTCTATACACATATTACCTGTCAATCAACAGAAACACAGGGAATTCTGGGAAGGCAAAACTCTTGAAAGGTTCAGATACTGACAGAAAGGCAGAGCAGAGGTAGAGGAACAGAGCTTTGACAGCGAGCGCTCACAAGCTTTTTCTTGCATTTTGCAAAAGGAGTGAGTGAAACATTTGGATATCACAGATGCACACCTGCACAGCAAAATGAGTGAGCGCTCTGAAGAGGGGCCCGTGGCTATGAATCAGACAGAGGGAGAGAAAAGAGAAAGCGAGGGGGCGGTATAGGAGATGAGTGACAAAGGGTGGTTAAAAGATGAGAGCAAGAGGATATAAAGAGGAAAACAAGGGATAAGTGAAAAAAGGCTAGCGAAAAGAGAGCTAAAGGAATAGAG